>OMLP01044947.1:42130-67030 GCA_900302685.1 Spondyliosoma cantharus | reverse complement strand
GATCACTCTCGGCTCCCGGCTTGATTTTCTTATGCAAAAGCGTCTAGAGGAGATCAAGAGGAGGTGGGGTGATAATTCTGGCTTAGGCTTTTCTTAAAGGAGCCACGATCGATGCCGAGCGTGTGTGCGCGCGCGTATGTGTGTGTGTGTGTGAGTGAGTGAGTGAGTGTGTGTGTGTGTGTGTGTGTCTCTGTAGATGTGAATCCCATTTCCTCCTTTGTACTCATTTTGTTACATTAATGAAAAGTGATTAATTGATTTGGTGTGAAAATATGTAGACACAGGCGGTGACAGGTGTGTATTAACATAAACAAACACTGTGTGTGTGTGTGTGTGTGCGCGCGCGCGTGTGTTTTCAGACTTGCCGGAGATCAGCGTGAGCCACAGCAGCATACAGGTGATAGAGGGCGACAACGTGACGGTGAGCTGCAATGGATCCGGATCACCGCTGCCTGAGGTGGACTGGACGGTCGGCGGCCTGCACTCCATCAACACGCACCAGGTCAGACACAAACACGCACGCACACACACACACACACATGCCCGCGCACACCTGTGAATTCACTGTCATCATTATGTTTTTAGAGCCTCACACTGAAACTAAAGAAATGACAGAATAGTAATTAATGAAAATGACACCAAAGCCCCCAGAGCGTTTATGTGACATATCTCTTTTCATTATTTTGGACCATTAGCGGTCACCGTTAGCTCCCTTTGTGTCAACTGATGCCTAACACTGCTGGTAAACACACACTTCACAGGGTTCACATTGCTCCTTTGAGAGACACTGAGTCACTTTGCTCTTTTTGTCC
The DNA here is from genome assembly GCA_900302685.1 of Spondyliosoma cantharus. Lineage (NCBI taxonomy): Eukaryota > Metazoa > Chordata > Actinopteri > Spariformes > Sparidae > Spondyliosoma > Spondyliosoma cantharus. Next base: position 66,218 of record OMLP01044947.1, on the reverse strand, counting down.
AGAGGTTTAATGAATGCTGACTTGTGACTCTGTTTTTCAAGTGTGGCTTACTCTAACTAATGCAGGCTAAAATCTAATTATCAGACATCGAAGAAGAAATACTCCTTTAGGTCATTAAAAGCCCTAACACGACATTTTAAATTAAGGCTGTTGCAGGTAAACTTTTAAAGGGGCACTTTGTAGTTTCGGAGATAAAAAAAAAATTTACTCCGAATTTTCATATTTATAATATTGATGAGGTAATGATACAAACTCAAAAATATAGATTTTTTTTAGCTGTTCTCAGAGGAAAATAAGGTCCCAGAACACTGTTTGAAGCTACAAAGGTGGCAGGGTCCGCCACGTATTAACGAAGTAAAACAGTATACATTGTGCTGTCCTTTAAGGTCAGTTAAGGTCATGAAAACAAAGAGGGTTTGCTCATTTAGTTTTTCAGGCATTACAAACAGCCGAAGAAGATCTTTCTCTTCTGATTAAAATCTCTTCCCCAAAACTTCATAGTGCACCTTTAAGTAAGAGCACAGAAGTATATTAAGCTAAATCTACTTGCTGTAAATACATGTAGTAATGGCCCTGATGACAATGTGTTTGTAGCTTGTTACTCTTCAAGCAGATTGAGGAGCAGGTAGTTGAAGCTGTATATGAATTCACTCCAGTGGGTCCCGAGGCAGAGGTCGGCCCTTTCCAGTGGGTTGCGACTTAATTCTGGAGGGCGATGGGTCGATGTATGAGAGCAGAAAGAAAAGTTCCTCTCCATAAATGTATATTCATATTTCTGACTAATTGGATTCATTTTGGATAATTGGACCTCTTAGACCAATTATTTAAATGACACCAAGCATGGAGGAAAATCATCAACGCTGACATCTGAAGACATCTGAAACATGACGGGGGTAACCAAGTGTCACTGTTATTTCACGAGAGGTCATCAGCAAAGTTATTAACAGTCTGATGTATTTTATGTGCTCAACATGTGTCTGTGTAAAATCTTACCAATCTTATCCAACCAGTGACAATCTGTCGACTCTTTATTAACTTTATTCTCCTTCAGCCAGTCCTGTGAGAAGCAACCGGTTTCTCCTTTCTCATATCATCTACAATTTTTTTGGATTGTGCTTTTTAAGTGCACTCGTTTTAATTGATTGTCTACTTCATCGCGCCTAGGCATGTATAACTCTACTGGAAACGAGGAAATCGACATATTGTAACGTGCATTCTCTACCCGTAAATCATGTTCGTGTCATAGTTTTAACCTTCAAAACTCACGATTGCCATCAAGCTAACTGAATTAGCCTGGGCCTTTGCAGGTTCACGCCTGAGGACGTGTTGCTATGACAACAGCTCCAGATACATTTTGAGTCTTGTTTGACGCGCTGAGAACTCCTGGCTCGTGCCAAACCGTCAGCAAGCAAGTTAAAGATCCCTCGGTTATACACATATTGGGAATAAGGCATTAACCTGCTGTGTAGCTGCGGGATTAGCTGTGCAGCATAGGTTACCGTGATGATCCACCCCTGTTCAAAATAAGCTACTTTTGTGAGACTGAGAGGCCTCGGTTGAACCCACAGTGAGCCGGCTAACCCGCTAATCTGGCTCCCCGAGACAGGCCCCGGGGATGCCACAGCAATAACAACAGCAGAGATAAACGGCAGGAGGAAGAGAACAGCAGTTTCTGAAATTGCTGTGTGGCTGAATTTGTCATCTGTGTCTTTAATGCTGGCGGTGGCTTTACAGATGGAAGCTACCCCGGCCTCAGGCTTGATGTTTTAGGGTAGACGGATACTGTAGCTCATCAGGATGAGTGAAGCGTTCGGGGGAACCTGGCCAGCTGAAGGCGCGAGGGGGAGCATGAGCACCGCGTTTGGCCACTTAGCAGTGAGAAGCCGCGAACCGCTCTGTCCGATGAATGCCAAAATTTACGACATGTCTCTCTTTGCATCCCTGCGGTGGTTCTAGCCCGCCGGTAGTACGATCAGACTGGGCCACTGCAGTGGCAATGCGTAGCAGTTCTATCAGGCAGTGTGCACTCTTTCATTAATAGTCGGTCCTATTAATAGTAATTCAACTTTTAAAGGTATGTAAGAAGTGCAGTTGTGAACACTGAAGAATTAATGAAAGCTAACTTGTTAAAGGTGGCTACAGTCAGCAGCAGCGAGCAGTTATTCTCGTGAAAAGCTGCCTACTATTTGTTGCCCGAGTACGAATTAGGCAAGATTCCAATTCTTGCATAATGCACCTGAGTTATATAATCCCATACGCTACATAGCCTTCACTTACATAATATATTTCTCTTTTCTCTATCTGTGTCTCTCCCATTCTGTCCCTAGTCAAATGTATACTCGCCCAACATCCACTCCATCAACCTGGCTCTCTTCAACATGAGCCGAGACGACAACAACTACCAGCTGACCTGCATTGCCGAGAACGTGGTGGGGATGACCAACTCCTCCATCCAGATCAACGTTCAGTGTGAGTTGGATTTCTCCCACGGTAAAATACAGCGACGCTCTGTCCGAATGCTGTGGACAGCTGTGAGGCGAGGGCCGCATTCAAGCGCCGATGACGGGACGCCGTAACCCACGACAAACATTTTGAAGTCATGCTGCAGGTTTTCCGTTCCGCAGAAACTGCTTCTGCTGTGTGTGTGTCACTGCTTAGATTTGCGTTTTGATAACTAAAAACGATTCCCTTGAACAGATTATTCCCTGTGTTGTTTTAAGATTCAGGGTTCATATTCATTCTGCCCATGTGCCATGTGAAGGCTCTGACTAACTTGTTTAATTAATTTCCTAATTTGCATAGGTGTTTATGTTATCTTCAAAGATAATAGCTGTGTAATAGAGTAACACGAAGGGCTTTTTCTGCCAAAATGTTAGCTTGTTTTTTGAATTAACTTATAATACCCCTCATTTTTTACTTATTCTAGTCATTTTATTTAAGCACAAGATTAATAACGGGTGTGCAGACGCATCAGGGCTGATGAAAAATGACAAAGATGCAAACCAGTTTGGGGGATTGAGGAAAACATATCAGCTCTAAATACGGATTTACAGTTGATCATGAGGATGGTGGGAAAAACTCACCTTGGAATTAATTAATGAAATCTTACAGCTGCACAGCTGTCCCACAACTCCAATGTGCAGTATCTACAATTTGGGTCAAAATTGAGTCGAATTGTGACAAATTCTCCAAGTACAATCTCGCTCTCGCTTAGAGGAAACGCACAGGTGCAGTGCTCCAAAAAACCAAAGCAGACTGCATCAAGTGTAGCTACTGCAGTGTACCTTTGCTTGTCTGAGCTTTGGCTGCGGTTAACTGCGGTCTGTGATGGCTTTAATCCTTCTGGCAAAATTCAGGAAAATCCAAAGAGAGGAATCTTCACATTTTCCACCGAGAAGTCTTTCTGACTTCATCTGTGTATTATCAGCTGACCCAAATTGTGGTAAATAGCGATACGAGTGTGAATATCACTGTGCTAGCAGTGGCCAACTAATGAGGACAGGAGAGTACATCGACATTGGTTTACAGACAGTCCACCCCCCTTTATCTCTCTTGTATATTTAAAGGGGTTAGAGGGAGCAGATAGTTTAACCACAGTGCTGCACTGCAAACACCATGTCATGATTAATATAACGTCAACTTGTAACCTCTACAGCAAGGATTATAGCAGTGTTAATGTTCACTGACCTTGATAACAGTTCAGTTTGAGATTTTGTATCTGCAAAACGCTCTTCACATTTTCTGCTATAGTACACACACTGTGTGTTTGTGAAGCCAACTCAAGGGCTCGGGAAAAGATTTTTGTTTTGCTCGAATACTGAAAGATTAATCCTAACTTGAAGGGCTTTTTCAATCTACGACCAAAGCCGCGAGCATTCCTAACCTTAAAGCCGCCGTAACCAATAATTCTATGTTGACTGTGAATGAGAAGGGGCTCGCTCATAGTGACGACGGCCCAGATCTGCGCTTCCCATCAGCTGTGCAGAGCGCTTTAGCCTCTTTCGGTTCATTGTTTTGGTTTGTTTTGGGCCGCTCTCACTGTTTTTCACAGAAAATCTCCGATATACTGACCGTGCATGAATACGTGTGACCAAGCGACTACCTTGTCATTCTGCAAGTACCTCTCTCAGGCGTTAGGGAAGAGCAGAACTGAGCTCGAGTCAAGCGAATATCAGATTTAAAATTCATCAGGTGGACGTTCGCCGCTTCAGCGCGTGCCGGTGTGAAGCCGCTGCGGCCATGTGCCATGTAAACAAACAAACAAACAGATGATGCATGTTTAGGCGGTTCTGTTGCCTAAACTTAAAAACACATGCAGAACGTAGGACCTAAACCCTGGTCTGTTCTCTGTATCACCAAGGATCGACCATGCCTTCTCTTCAAAATGTAATCCAGACAAGAATCACGTCCTCGTGGATGTATTTCACAAAACAAATTAATATACAGATGCATTTTGTCGGAGACAAGGCTGTCTGTGCAGGTTTGCTGCTATTTTATTAAGCAGCTCGTGCTCAATGAATGGAAATATCGACTGTATTGCCTCCTTGTTGTTTAATCACCGCGCTGACTCTCAGCTTAACGGAAATCTGGCCAGCAGGAAAGAACAATACTGTAAATCAAGAGGCAACAATGCTTATTTACAATGTTTCCGGGGCCGCAGGAACGCTCGGAGCGAAGACCACTCGTTGTTTTTCTTCTTGCGTGAGATGTCTTTCATGGCAGATCTGATGGACTGAAATGTGTCTTGTATTAATGGCGCTGACAGTCTAAGAGAATAATTTACAAGAGGGGAGAAAAAAAATAAAAAAATCTCCTTTATCAAGCAGAACAGCCAAATTATGCAGGTACATTTAGAATGCAATGAGGTGTTGCACAGTTACAAACCAAGTGAAATTGATGTAGCCAATTAGCAAGAATATACCCTCCAGCCCACATGAAAGCTCAGCCTTGATCTGAGCGGAAAGCGAAAAAGAAAAAAAAAAAAAAAACATAACCCTCAGCAATGATAAAGCAATGATTTGGTAACCATCAGAATGTTCCTCTAATAGCCAGACCATGAATTACAGCATATACCTCCGCTCTTACATAAGTTCACCCCGTGGACTGGCCCCGGGCAGATTTGGGACGGACTCCATTCAACGGCAATATTTATCAACGGTGCGCTGACATTTTTCTTTTTTGCAGCAAGCATGCTGTTGTAGCGCACGATCTATTGTGGCTGTTTGCAATGCATCACGCTGCAGGACAGGGGAGATTTGTCACCAATTCAAACACTCCCTACCGGAGCAGAGCTGCTGAGGACCATGCTGGAATGACTGATTGACTTTTGCAACATCTAGTCTTCAGGGCGTCCCTCCACACGGACACTCTATGGATGTACATCTTCAGGCACTTTTTTTTTTTTTTTTTTCTGTTGACACTCTCTGCTGGTGCTGCAAATTAACTTATTAATTTTTCACCACATGCTCTGATGGTAATTACATTTCCTCCCCTGTGCAGCCTATTGTCTCTGGAAATGTCATAAAATAGCTTAAACTGCTGCTCTGATTAGGGAGTAATCTGAGTGACAGCGAAATTACCAGCCGTCAAGTAACATTCTCTGCATTCAAAGACGAGTTCCCTTTTTTTAGCGAAACTGTAATTAACCACAATGCAAATTCTGCAGACCCATTGTCGTGCTGCTGTCTGGAACAAAGGCAGCTCTAGAGCATTGTGGACTCACATAACTAGCTGTGTTTTTTTTTGTTTTTTTTCCCTTTGGTCCTATGGGCATGATGTAGCTCTTCGGTAAAAAAATAAAACACCGAGGCCTGGGATGGAAGTCCTGTCTCTTCTCATGAGTGATTAATGAGGAAATGAGCTAATTGCATCCCTCACTGTGCTGCTTCCACAGGTTAAAATCGTACAGTGCGGGTTCAACCCAGAGGGAAAACGAGTTAGCATCCGTCCAACGTTACTGTTTTCTCGCCTGTCACCGCCAGCCATGATGCCCTATCTGTACTCTGGCTGCTACATGGCATTTGAAATAATGCCATCTGTGTTACCACAAGATAACATTGCACTACTAGCCTTGTGTTCACTGTTCTAACTGATCAAAGGCATGTATTTATCAAAGCTTGTCATCTGTATGAGCGCCGCGAGGACACCATGTTGTTATAGACCAGTATGGAGCGCTGTACTGATTTGTATTGTATTGACTGAGACTGGGCTGACAGCCACGCTGAGGGGAAAATGGATCGGTCCCTAACTGTCCATCAACGGGAGAATTTTGTTTTTTCCTCTCGCTCGCTCTGTCTTTAGACTGCACAGCTATATACCGCCCTCACTTCATGACCGTCTTCCTCCCTCGTCTCTTTCTTTCTTTTCTCCCATCTCTATCTCTTCCCTTTCTTCCCGCTCTCGCAAAATCGCACGCCCCCACACCGACACGTTCCCACACACACATGCCTTAGCCTTTAGTTCATTTGACTGACTTTATTGTCGCTATTGTCTCGCGGGAACAATATCACCGAAGCAATTCATGAGATGACAGCTTTCAAACACTAATAACACTTTACTTATCTTTTTATTGCACGATTATTTGCTTTTGAAAACATGAACTCACCATCGGTAGCACACGGTCGACAGCCAGAGCCGCGTTTGACGGCTACTTTGCTCATCGATTTATCTGAAAACTGTTTATAAATTAAAGCTGGGGTCTGTAATGTTGTTCCGAAACACATTTTGTTACACTGGGTGAAATGGTCCTTCTATCCTGAGAGTAGTCAATACATCATGTATTCAGAAAAAGGAACGAAAATAATCAGACCTCTGTGGCAGCTGCAGGACTGAGAAAAAGCTGACCAATCCGTGCTGTCCGGCCCGAATAGAAAGAAAATGCCTTCGTGTCTCGTTCTGCCTACGCCCCCCTCTGTCCCTCCCTCCTCCGCCTGCACGGGTCACGTTTCACTGACGCCGGAAATATTCAGCACACTCCTCTGCAGAAATAGAAGACGTTCATTTGACCCCAAAGAAGAAGAAGAAGAAGACGTTCATTCGGTTACAACGGCAGAGAAAATGCAGCCAGCGTTACTTGTGTTGTAAGAGTGGCGTCGCCCTTTCAGGAACAGGGCAGTGCGTCAGGTGTGCGTCAGGTGCGAGTGGGCTAGCGAGAGTGAGGGAGCGTGCCTACGGCTCCCCGAAAGAGTTTGTGGGGGCGTGGCTTTTGACGGAGCAATGACGGGATGGGGTGGAACTTAAAGGAGGTGCTACTTTCAAATCTTGCTAGCTCTCCAGGATCGTAGACCCTAGCTTTAATCTGTCACAGTTTTACTGTCTATTAATGATAAGGCTCAAATGCAGTGGGTGGGGTTATGGTAAAAAAAAAAAAAAAGACTGACCAAACACTCTATAACAGTGATTATGTTGGAATACAGAGCTATTTAACACTTACTTTGATAAGGAATATATCACTCACAGCAGCTTGAAATCTCTTGAATGACCATACCTGAATGTGGGGTGTAAAGCTGGTCATGCCAGGTGTGCGTCAACATATTGGTTTGATTAATAGCGCGTTCGAAAGTGACTTTGCATTATCAAAATACTGTGTCAGCTAATATATACACTGCATTGTAACCTCACCTTGGCCCTGTCTATTTAAGCCATGCTAGCTGCATGGCAATGCCAGTGCGCTGCTATTAAACTTTGCACAGTCCCCAGCGGATGACTCCTAATATCCCTGACCTCTCATCCAGTGCCACCGGCAGCTTTCACTTGATCATAAGCCAGATGGGTTGGCGCCAAATATTACACACGTTTTTATTACACACATACACATATTATACAATTCCAACAACCTCTTTTTGTCTGAAATGTGTGTTTTGTGCTAATTTGCAAATGTTAGTGTGCTAACATTAGCATGCTAATTGTCATCTTTAGCCTTTTTTTTTTGGCTCAAAGTATCAGTTACAAAGCAGCTAGCGTGGCTGTATTGTGGTCGTGCTGGGCATTTTCCTAAAGAGAGTTGGCAGAACTGAATGTCTGGGCAAAGCTGCCATATAGTCTTTGTGTACTGTTCTTACTAATAAACTAATAATAGGTACGGGGCTGTTTTGCCCTCTGGCCTCTAAACAGCTTAATCCGGCTATGTAAATCCTCTATTTGGTGCCTTTAATCATTAAATACTTACATTGACTTACCTAACCCCGACCCCATTTCTTAATCGTCTGAATAACAACATAAACACACACGGGCAACCATGATCTCTGAATCAACAGCGTCGCTCGCGCGTCTTAGACGTCTTACGAGCGTGTGTGTGAGTATGAGTGTGAGCCGCGGTGCTGGGCAGGAAGGTTTGGTGGGGGGGGGCTGGTATGTAGAACAGACTCGGGGAGAGAATGCCAGGTAAAACTGTCTGCCAAATATTTCTGTTTGATGATGTAGCTGCAGTAGTGACTCATCGCAAAGACAAATCAGTGGATGAATTGTTTATGAAATGTATCTGATGGTATTAACATGATGAATTGCCTCTCAGCTTGGCGGCGTTGTACGTTCTGAGGTGCGTTGCTGCATGTCAGGAAATAAAGGCTACGTGCTTATTTACGCCGAGGAGATTCCTCCGTCTATTTCGAGTAAGAGGACTGCCTCTGTCTGTTTTTCTCTTACTGCTGCAATATAGAGCGCCCTAAAAAGGCTCATTGCCACTTCCAGCCAAAAAAAAAAAATCCTGCCTCCTAAATGTGTCCCGGAACAAATCAAAACCGCTTTGTGTCCGCTGCTGCATTTTCTGAGGTTATTCAAAGAATTAGGGCAGCTTGTCATCAGCCCAAGGGTTATGGGGAAAAGAGAACTCTTTAGTGATCTCGGAACTGCTCATTCGTCTCTATTCTTCATGCCACAGATGGAGTGTCAGTATGCCTAAAATGTGCATCCGTCATGGTTTCTTTCCTTCTTCCCTGCAGTTCCTCCGGTCATCCTGAGACTGGCTGAGCCGGAGCAGCGTCATGATACCTGCATCGAGTTCACGGTTCGGGGTTACCCCCATCCAAAGCTGCGCTGGTTCCACAAGCAAGAGGAGATTCAGCAGAACGACTACATCCGAACCGAGATGGACTTCTACCAGGACTACCTGGAGGGCTGCCTCACCTTCCAGAACCCGACGCACATCAACAACGGCAACTACACTCTCGAGGCCAGCAACGCCCTTGGAACAGTCACCAAGACAGTGTACGGTCACTTCCTCAAGGCCCCGGGCATAGAGGATGGTGAGTTGATCTTTTCCGCTCCGTAGTTAATCCTCTCTGTGCCTGTGGTTGACGGCTGGCCCACTATTGGCAGCTGGTATCACTGATGTCCCCGTAATCACAATTCAGATAATACTCGTGGGTAAAATGGCATTTATACAGGGGTTATTAACACATTTTTAATGCCTGAACATCGCCTTCCTTCTTCTGGATTTAAATAAGAATAAAAGCACCGGAGAAAGGAAGAAATCCTGCCAAGAAGCTCCCTGATTCCCATCAGGGCTCACATGGCCCACTTTTTGAGGTAGCTTCATGATTGGAACAAGTCTCTGACTAGTCCTAATTCCTTGTTTAAACTACCAGTTGTATTAATTACAGGTTCCGCTCTAGGTGGAGGAACCATTGGGAGCCTTTGGCTTTTATTAAAATCTCCCTTCACAGGGTGCAGGTTGTGGAGCTGATCCCTGCTGGCTGGATCGCAGCCAGGGTTCATCCACAGTTCAGTCAGGTAGATTGTTCGCTTGCAGTTCATTTCGAGTTCACAGGCAGGGGAATAAACCCACAAAGACTGGCAAATTTCTCCCCATGGTCAATATTCCAAGGTTAATACCTTTAGTCAATTTATTGACGTAGCGTGACTTTCTCTGTCTCCTCTTTTGCAGAAGTAGTGGAACTAGGTGAGTATTTCTATTTTACAATTTCACCCTGCTATTTCTTTTTGTTCTATTTGTTTTTTACGTGTTTGTTTATCCTCATTATGCGAACACACACACACACACACACACACATTGTTTTTGCGATGGTAACCATGGAGAAATTTGCTCACTTTGTGTTGCATCTCAGTTTTCTGGACCCTGAGCCTGTTCCTAAATCGGGAAAAAAGGAATAGGTTGGTCGGGGCATCTCAAGTTGGTTGCGAAAGTGAGGGAAGCGTGCGTGGATCATCCCAGCCAGTCAAGAGATTTGAACTGGCAACCTCTGAGTCAAAAACCTGCTTTGTTTTGTAGGGGTTAACGTTGACTCGTCACACTATGCACCCTGGTGTCGTGTTATCGAGCATGCTATCGTTGGGCAGTAGCTTTACGGGGTGGGATTTGATGCTTCAGGCGATGCTTCAACGATGCCCTTCTATATCTTCATGCGTTCTCACAGCGAGGTGTCCTCTACAACCACACTGCGCTTCTGCCTGGTTGGCATGCAGCTCTACTTGAGCAGCTCGGCCTTGATGCCTTGGTCAAGCGCTCGCTAAGCCTGTCGACACCTGTTTGAGATTCACCACAGTGGTCCTTCATAGTTTGAAGTAATGGGACTTTTGTTTCAGACAAGGTACTCTTTATAGCACGTACCCATCAGTGAAATGATTGTATCACTTCATAAGCTAACGCCATTAGCCAGTGGTATCTCCACGAGTTGGTTGAATATGCTGAGTCATTTTAACACAAGGAGTGTCTGAAATACGCTGTTGATTGCTACATACACAATATTCTAGCATGTCTGATGGTAGACAAAATGTGAGATTCAGCCCATTTGGCTTGTGTGAGAGTTAGATGTTGGATTTCTGCTTTGTTGTTTTACATTTCAAAGCGCGGGTTTGACTTTTCATGTCACGAGTGAAAAGGCCTTTTGAACCAAGCTAAGTTTACCGTGTCTGAGGTGAAATGAAAATTCCCCAGATCTGATAAAGAGAACTACCAAGCTAACATTAGCCTTGACTCTGACATGGCAGCGTCCAGGACCGGATGTGATACTGTTAAGCTGGGCAAAGGATTACCCCCGAAATGCAAAAACAAGGCAGGCAAACAGGTATGAGGGGCAAATCTGAGAACTAGCGATGAACAAAATTATAAAAACTAAATAAAGTCCAAACCAAAGAAGCACCGTGAACACGGGCGGGAACGCTTGGTCGCAAAAAACAGGACCGGAGAACAGAGAACGCAAGGACTGATGTGGGGAAAGAGACGAACCAGGAAAGAGTGAGGAGAAAACACAGGCTTAAATAGATTGAGCGATTACATAATATAACCCAGGTTAGCAGGAAAAGGGGGAGGAAAACAGACAAAGACAGGAAGTGGAAGGGAAATTACCAAACCAAAAATCCAAACCATGACACTGATAATTAACACAACCTACAATCCAACAAAAATAATGTAGGCTAGTAATGCTGATTTCCTATTGTTGGCAGTATTCTATTTTGGCTATTTCAGCCTATGTTAGAGCAGAGTGGATTAAGCACGCTGTTTAATCCTTTCTTTTTGCTTCACCTCTTGTGTTTTTGCCTAAAAAAAAAAACACAACGCCCTCTGGACTCATTCTCTTTAATGGGAATTGTATTAGCAGCTCTGTGTGCATAACCCCTAACTAATCCTCTCTAACCCTCGACTAACCAGCCAGGGTGCTAACAAGCTAGTTTCTCACCCTTTTAGCTGGTGATGTGTGAGCGTTTGTGAAGCGGCGAGTGCAGTCACATTGCTGGACCGATGCTCCGGCCCGCTCCAGCGCCGCTTCGTAAATCTCCTGTGTGTGATGTGTGGTTTGGCCTCAGGCTGTTGTGGCAGCCTCCTCACAGTTGACGGCTCTAACAAAGTAGGCCGGTCCGATCTCTGACCTTCATCAGCGTCTTCTTCCATCTCCATATGAGGCCATTCTTTCTAATCAGCCATGGATTATAAAGCTGCAGCACAGGCCAGGGATGGAGACGGATGGACGGCCGGCGAGCTGCATTAGGCGGGCGGCGACTGCGTGTCGCCACACATAACGCGCACACACACACACACACACACACACACTCGCACAGCTGCTGGGAGAGCGGCAGGTGAGGGAGAGACGTTTGGCGTGATGCGAGTGTGAAACATTATAGTAGCGGTGTGCGAGGGAGTCCAGGCGTGGAAGGAAGACTGACAGGCCGAGTGATACGCATGCCGCCGAGGAGAGAGGAGGGCAGAGGGAGGAGAGGAGCGCAGGATGAAGGCCGGGGAGGAGGGACAGAGAGACGGTGGTTAGGGCACACACACAGAGCGGTGCACTTTAGTGTACTGTGTGTGTCTGAGCCAGTGGCAGTCAGTCTACCATGTGGCCATTAATTTGCCCACAATTACTCTCTGATGTCCTGGCTGGAGGCCTCAGACTGGAGTTTCCCTGACACCAGCTCATTTCGTTTCATGGCTCTGTCTCTGTCCTCCCCTCCTCACACTCCCCAGACCTCTGCCGTTTGCCAAAACTTGTGTTTGTAATGGTGTGACGTGTCGCACTTCATCATTGGGAAATGGAGTCGGGGATAATTCTGAGACTTTCGTCCAGCGGGCTTCACCTCCGTCCGAAAAATCTGGGTCAGATTTTTCAGGATAAAGATGTCGAGTTTGAGTTTGTTCTTCATTTGATCTGATTTAACATTTTTTTGCCCCAAGCTGTGTGAGGTCTCTTCTGTTTTTCTCCTGCTCGTGTAATTGTGTATAATTCTGAAGCAGCTTGTTTTTAATTACTCCGTGTCTTTGTGTATTGTATGTACAAGCACCAGCATGCATTTGTGCAATGATGAAAACCCCCAAATGTCTTTTCCGTTCGTTCAACCCGAGGCCCTGGTCTGACAAAAACACATTTGTTATCAACCCTGAGACAGGTGACAGACTTGAGTGTGTATTCACGGATGCCAAGACTTCTAACTGAACGCCTTTTTTCAGCCTCTAGACATGAAATTGCATTGTTCATCAATATAGTCTGACATTATCTTCTTACCTTCAGTGGCACAGAACAGGTGCAAAGTGAGGTTCCTTCCTTTACGTGAGCCCGCTTCCCAGGAGGAGGGCGGTTTCAGTCCAATCTACTTCAATACTCTAATCATATATGAAAGGAGAAATAGCATCGTCTTTAATGAAACCATTTGGCCTTTAATATACATAGCTGTGTGAGTAAGCCACAGCCATTAAAGGTTTATTTTCAACCACTGATGCCTGTCTTGTGTTTCTGTGTCGCAGTTACTACGACGCCGCCGGACGAAGCGAGCCGACCAGATGAAGATACGTTTGGGGTGAGTTTCTCTCCTTAATGATGTTGATGAAACAGCTGCTGGAGTTGTTGCCCTTGGACTCAACAGAGAGAGCCACTGTGTGTTTCAGCACAAATGAAACTGCTTCTTGTTTGTCAAAGGACCCTTGTAGGGGTTTGTACTGTGTGCTGACACGCAGCGCAGAGGCACAAAGACTACAATACATCAAACCCGTGGTACAGTCATTTTTCAAAGTTGTGTGTTTGGACACTAATGATGTTGACGATGGTAACAGTGTGTGCTGCTGTTTTGAAACGTTACATAATACGGGGACTCTGTACAGTCTGTGAAACCGACCCTGGTGAGTTATTCCACTGTAGATGGAAACAGATGCTAGCACTACCATGGTTAATGGACTCCTTTAATGACAGACATTTGGACTTGCTATAGCAGGAGAAGCACAGCTGTAAGTAATGACATTAGCTGCAGTCAGTGGTAAAGATCCAGTTTCCTCGTAATGTGCATGCTTGGGTCACTGGCCTGTCTTACTGGGAAAGCCAAATGGAGTTGTTAGTGTAATTTAGTTAATGCAAAGTGTAATTAATCGCACCTGTGGTTTTCCTGCTATTGCAAAATCCAAATGTCTGCGAAAAAGGTTTATAGGGGCTACATGTAAGAACTTCAGTTGACAACATAAAAAAAATAAATAAAAAATGACTGAAATTATGAACAGAATGTGAAGAAATAGCAGTTTTGACATTATAATGCGCCTGTGTTGTGCGAACGCCCCTGCGAACGGTGACACATTAACCCTGGTCCCCGAGCTGCCTGTCCAAACCTGCTAGCTGCACCGCTAACTGAGCTAACGGCTATTGATTACAGCGTAAACAAAACCAGGCTTCTTTTTTTGTCTCGGCCTGCCGCCGTTGATGTGGCTAAAGGGGCTCTAACAGGCAGACTTTATTAGCTTCCAGGTTTCCTTTTAGCATTAGGCTACAAGAGAGAACGTTTTTAGGACGACGACTAATCAATGGTAGTCTCTGGAGAAAGGTTGCTGGAGTATATGATGATGATGATGATGAGGAGGAGGAGTCAGCCTTGTGATTTTAGCTGCTACCTTTTTTTAATTTTTATTTCCAAATTGCATCGACAGTCTTACTCTGCTTGTAGATGAGGATCATGTTTAAATTACATTCTGTCAACTGGAATACATCTCAACCAGGATGGGTGTTTAACTTTTTTTTCCCAGCCTGCTGTAATCTGTGAGGAAACAGTAGTCACGATCTAGTGGATTAAACTGATTCGCAGCATTTAGGTGATCAGAAATCTGCAAAGGATTATGCACGATGTGAGCACGGTCGCCTGAGCCTGACGCAGCACTTTCATTTCTCTCAGGTTTCCATCGCCGTGGGCTTGGCGGGCTTCGCTTGTGTCCTCCTCCTCGTCCTTTTTGTTCTGATCAACAAATATGGCAGACGCTCCAAATTCGGTATGAAAGGTAAGTCCACTCGAATAGTCAGGCGTTCAGAAAGGCAGACGTGCAATTAGCTTTGTTTATCGCCTTTCTGCCAGTTGCATCACTGTGCACAATCCATTCCTCCCGCTAATCTTCTCTTCGAAACCTTTGTTCACAAGGAGGATGTGCATGCAGCTGCTGCAGAAGTCTGACTTTTTTACTGCATGTTTACAGAAGCGCCGCTGCTCTTAAGTCATACTGTACCCCCAGGAGGTCTCATTTGGAGAAATAAAGCTTGTTCCCCTTTGGAAAGGACAATTAATGGTCCGTGTGATGGTGCAGGACGCTGCAGTTGATGCTGTACGCGCCACGTAGTTTAGGCCATACATGTATAGACAATTGGATCAATACCAAAGGAAAGTGCGCATGCAAATGAGGTCGTACATTCATGGTGTCTTCTATAGGGAGCGATCGCGGAAGGATTTCCTGAATTAATTAGTGGACTCGCTGCTGTCGATCATGCTGAGGAATTCAATAGGATTAATGTGGCTTTTGTGCACGCTGAGCTTTCATTTTGTGTCAGCTCCAGGTTTTGCTTGTCTCTCTGGCGTTGGCGTTCTGGAAGAGGCAAAAAAGCGGCGGTATGGCTGATCTAGGAACAGAGAGCGGCGCGGAGAACGAGAGCGCTGATGGCAGATCAGGCCCCGTGGTTCAGGTTAAGTGTTTGCCCACCCAGCTACAGCTCTTATCAGCTGGCAGCCGCAGCATCAGCCGGTGTTTAGTGATTTGCGGTGGGTTCGCCTGTCCCCGTGTCCCTCGTTTGACAGGACGCATTGAAATCAAGGTCGTGATCTGTCTCCATATGCATTTCTTCTTCTTCTCTCTGCCGGCGTGATTTAGATTCGCTCAGCTCTTTTCTTTACATTTTTCAGCACATGTCACTTTTTCTCCTGCAGCTAAATACGTTGGAACAACATTCCACTGCGACCCAACACCTCCGACCATGCATGTTCTTCATTTTACCACCCTAAGCATGGTGTAAAGTAGCATTAGCCGCTGCCAACCCTTAATTAGCTACTTTACCGGATTAGAGTTCGTTACTTACCTCGGTAAAAACTCTCCGCTCTAATTATTTAGGGGGTGGCAATTATTGCTTTGACCTAAAGCTGCCGCTAATCAAGGATGAGTCTCATAGTTAATGAGGCTTTGCAGGCGTGTTTGTAATGTCATGGCAAGTCGTATGAATTTAAGCTCTGCCGACACACTGGTTCTGCACAGAGGAAACATCACAAATCCAGATAAAATATAAAAGATATGAAAAGGATAGATCGCAAACCGCACATGCCAAAGTCCTCATCACGACAGCGGTTTGACACTTCTGACAGAGGGGGAAACACAGGACTGCAGCACCGGGCGATATGAAGCAAACTGATGTGTTTTTTGATCGTTAAAGCACGTAAACCTATTCTAGTCGTAACCCAAAATAACATTATGACCCTGAGAATTAGCATAATGTCTCCTTTAATTGGCGCCACGGTCGCTTGCTAATGATGCCTCCTCTGTGCGGCAACTCTCCGTTTTTTTTATCCGAGGCACCTTCGTGCAGGAGGCGACGACACATTTCACGTGCAACGACCTGGCTGAATATTTATAACATCCGTCCACAACAATGTAAAAAAAACGTGGAAAACTCCGTCTACCAGGAACCTGTGTTAGCTCGCCGCTGTATTTATACACAGCCTGTAATAAAGGGAGACCACGTTGCCCGCGGCACTGAGAGCTTAGCATGTTTTAATGCTCAAAGCGCACCGATGTTACTGTAGGAGTTATTTCAACTCTTAGCAAAAGGGTGCTTCAAAATGCAGTTTCAGTACTCTCCAAGCAGGAGCGGTGAAGAGCATAATTTATCTCCTCGATGGCAAGGTCCAAAGTCCTTTTGGACGCTGTAGGGCATTTTTTTATTAAAAATTGCATTGTGGGGATATCTCGCCGAGCGCCGTGTTGTTCTCCAGCAACACTCACTTGCGTCGTATAATATGTTAAGATTGCTCAAGGGTGCCTCAGAGTTTTTTTTGTTTTTTTTTTGTCAGGAGACTGTAAAACATTTCTCATGCACTTCTCTCTGCTCTGATTTGCAATTAGAGACGGGCTGCTTCTTCCAAGGTAACAAATAGTTTCACGTATAACTGCAGGAAAAAGAAAGCACAGTGAAGGTTGAGCCGTGACGCTGCTGCTAATTTTAGCCTTCTTTTTTTTTTTTTTTTTGACATTATAGTCAGTGTTATATGGACGTGTTGCAGTGTCGTGCAGGAAGATTTCATTCATTGCTGTTTGTGCAGCCGAGATGCTTCTGTCTGCACTGTCACTGTGAGTGATTGAGGGTTTAAAAGACTTAAAGAGAGGTGATGTCAGTGTGGACTCTTTCAGGACCTCACGCTGTTCTGTACAAAGGCCTGATTTGTCCAATGTTCGAGTGTGTGTGTGTGTGTGTGTCAACCCCTCCCTCTCTTGTTCTGGAGAATCAGCTGGAAGGCCTAAAGAAGTCATTACCTTTGGATGGAGCCATAATGGATTTTCGCTCCACTAAATCACTGTGGCTCTTTTGGCTGTTGGAGTTTGATCACCGACCGTTTCTGGGCATCCAATAAAAACTCTGTTTTTCTTTTCTTTTTTTTTTCTTTTATGTGGCTAGAGTGTGTGTGTGTGTTTGTGTGCATGTGTGTGAGTGTGTGTGAGCTACATTCAATTGATTTGCTAGCAATTCAAGGCCCACCGCCAGGTTGGTCCACTGGCTCCGTTGCATTTACAGCTCTGACTGATATACTCCAGCTCAGTTTATGTGGTTGTAATTGTGGTTTTATGAAAGATCCTTTGCCTGTCTGCGTGTGTGTGTGTGTGTGTGTGTGTGCGTGTGTGTGTGTGTGTGTGTGTGTGTGTGCGCGCGCACATGTGTGCATGTGAAAATGAACTCATACTGTAAAAACCTGTTGCCCTGATCAATATGTTGTCAGCTTACCTCCCAGCTAAAATATCTCGCTGTCTAAGCAGCAGGCTCATCTTTCAAATTGTGATTCACACCAGTGGGTTTTGAAGTGTCTCTCACACGGGTTTTTTGTCAGCAGGGAATCAATAATGCTTCTTTAGAAAAAGACACTCAGCATGTCAGTAATAAGTATTATGCTCCCCTGTCATCTTTTCTTATGTTCTGAGAGAAAATTACCCCACCCCTGCTGCTGTAAGTGCAACCACTATATAACAAAATGTATATCATTTTGTCATCTTTACTATCTCCCAGACCAGACATTTGCCTGCCTTTTGTGTAAAGGCCTGTCGGGTGCACCATCTGTTTTCAGAGCAGGCGCAGTAGACCTGTCTGTCGAAACTGTATCTGCCTGCAAAAACTGAAAAAAAACGAAAAAAAAAAACGCTAACAAGCCTCAGATTTACTAAAATAGTTACGATAATACAGACGTTCCTATTAGCTGACTATCTCTGTCAAATACTTCTGTCATCACAGCAATACAGTGACTTACCCAGATATGAAATTTGGAAATAAAACCGTTCTGAACTCATTCGCAGTGTCCCAAAAGGACTTAGGAATCAATGCCACATTGTGCTGCATCCTGGGTATTTCTGGGGCTCATCCACGACGGTGGCTGGCAGCTGCTGCGTGTTTATATAAGGAGCAGATGATACAGGCACTATTTTTGGCCACATTTCACAGCAGAGTTTAGGCTGAAAATATACGGTGAGGAAACAAAGGTAACGTGTGAGCAGGAAGTGACAGCTGATGGGAGGACGGAGCGACAGTTTCAATCAGTATTTGACAGATGAACGTTTTTTCTGATATCGCATGTTTGTCAAGATTTAGATTTTTAGTTTGATGTGGATCTCATTAATTAATGCTGTAACACATTTGTCTTTCTTCACAAAAACTTGATTTAATGCATATGTGCAAAGCTGTATAGCCCCCTTTAGGTGGTACAGTGCATCCTCAAATTGACCTTTTTGCCAGTTTTGCGAGTTAAATGTGATGGATGACACCTGATATATCCCCTCTGGTTATTTGCCCGATCCACTTTTAAAGGAGTAGCTTGAGATTTTTGAAAATGTGTGTGTTAGCGGTTTATCTGCCTGTTTCTGTCATTGCGCTCAGTTTAAGCTAACCTGCAGCCTGCCGTTGTTTCATACTGAGTGTAAATGTAATTTATTATTTTCTAAGTTGTGGCTTTATGGCAAGTTACATGCCAGGGCAATGTTCATTAACAAGGTCGGGTGCAGTGACTTCATGGAGTTTCTGCTGGTTGCCTTTGTTGCCTTACAAGACTCCAGCAATTCATTGTACCTAGGTAAGAAACAGTCTGGCACATAACCACCCTTACATGGGCTTTTTGTAGCAGTCATGTTCATGTATAACTCACTTTTTTACTGGCTGTACGTCTAAAGATTGTAATGCAAAGTGAAAAGACCTTCCCGTCTCTCTCTCAGTTGCCTACAGGCCTGTGGACGACGTGTTTCAGGTGTTTAATGCTTCTGGACGGTGAATTTACTTGTCAAGGACTCGGGTTGGGTTTCCACGACAGTCCAAAAGACTTGAAAGAACTTTCTATGCTCAGCTAACAGAGAACAACAGTAGCCAACATTGGTTTAGAAATGGCATCTGCCAACATAAGGTAACGACCGGCTTCCAGCCCAACACATTAATTCGACTGAGCCCCTTTAAAATCCCAACATTTATAGCCTAAAAGGGCTTTGTCACCTCCAGACAGAGCTAGGCTAGCTGTTTCCTCCTGTTACTAGTCTTTGTGCTAAGCTAAGCTAACCAGCTGCTGGCATTATCTTGCCATACAGACAACGACAGGGTATTCATCTTCTCCTCTAGCTCTTAACATGGAAACAAATAAGTGCTTTCTCCAAAATGAAATGTATGATTACATGTTTACACCGAGGCCGGCTTCATGCGGCAGACAAACTGCACCTTCAGGCCGGTGTGCCTGTTGGATGAGTTGCACACAGGTCTGCAGGAGCAGAATGCATCTGAAAATGTGTCCCTCGGTCTTTAACCCTATTAACACTATGAGAGTGAAAACGCTGACCGAAGCAAATGACTGACTCTTAAATGCTGAGACACCAAGAAGTCAGGGTTAGATGAAGTGGAGTCTGAGGGACCCGGCGGAGGGTTACCTGTAAGTCAAGGTGGGCAGACGCTGTTCGGATTAAATCAAACGTACAGGCTAGCTGTTGAGTTGACACCGTCGCTCAGAGCGCACAGTTCGGGGTCTTTCTCAAGTTGTGAGAACTGAACCTGTGACAGTTTTGTGCCGCTGGCCAATCTGCTCTCATTACAATTTTGACTTGATCAGCTTCGGCAGATCTCAGGTTCTCAGGCGTACAGATGGACATGTACATAAATCACAGAGATGCCCACCAACACACTGACGCACACTGACACACACACACACCACACACACACACCTCCGCTGACTCACACACACACACACACACACACGCACACACACTGCAGCATTTACCGCTTCACTGCTTTGCTTGGCCTCCAGTGGCCGGAGTGAGCTCAGCCGCCATGCGGTGAGACACGTTCGTCGACAGACAGATGGGCAGACAGACACCGTCGAAATGTGCCGATACAAATGTCAAGCAAACTGTCAGAAAATAATCTTTGAATTAAATGAGATTTACATGGCTTCATTCGTTTGGATTTGTTTGGCAAGGAAACTGCCACTAACATCTGATTCTGTTCATCGTGAGTCATAACGGTTGGTTACTTTACTTAAGTACGCTGCTATTTTCAGGCACTTCTACTTCGCTTAAACATTCTGCCACAAAATGTCGCATTCCATCTCCCGCTTCCATTGTATTCACGAAACGACATTGACGTTTTTCCCAAACATCCATCCCCTCGAGCGGTTGGCAGTTTGCGCGCTAGCAACTGCCGCTGATGCTAGCTAACGTCGCTGGCATCGGCGTTCAACACGGTAGTCTTGGTAGTTGCTGGTCTGTGGGCAAACAACGGTAACGTTATCTAACATTAGCAACGTTAATGTTAGCTAGTGCTACCAACGCTAGCCTAGTTTTGCTTGCTAATGTTAACAGAGATGCCCACCGACAACTGACACAAACTGACATACTCGCACGTGAGTATGTCAGTTTGTGTCAGTTGTCGGTGGTGTTAGATAATGTTACCGTTGTTTTCCCACAGACTGGCAACTACCAAGACTACCATGTTGAATGCTGACGAAACACCGATGCCATGTGACACGACCGCTGCTATACTACTGGCTGACAAACGTTACTATTAGCTTGGACCAACCGTCAGAATTCTTACGCAGAGACAAAAAAAAAATCGATCATTTTTACATGACAAACGTTTAAATAGTTGTAAGGAAAAGAGCTCCTTTTACCCTGCACCTTTCTACACGCTCTGTAGATGTATTATTTAAAAAAAAAGATTTGTCTACATAACATTTTTCTTAAAATGACCTTTAAAATGCTGCCTAATTCTAATACGTAAGTATAAGTAATAATAACAATGTAAAAATATCACATATGAAGGTAAAATGGCTGATGTTAATCATGTTTTATTCAAACTTCGAAAGATACAAACAGTCGGACAGTTTTATACAGTGCAGTCCACAATTATAACTTATCTCCACATTAGCAAATGTAGTGAATTTTGGTGTGATAATTAAGTCACAGAGGGCAGAGAAGTGCTAACACGTTAGCACTCTAACTAATCGTGTGCAGATGGAGACTTTTAAATGCAGGAAAGTAAATGTTTGGCCTTCCTCATTCTGGACAGATGTTTTAGGGTCATTTCAAGCCCCTTTTGAACTGAAGTCTATGGGACTGACTCACTATTCATGCGTCTGCATAATTGTTGAAAATAACATTTAAGAAAAAGTTTTTCTTTTGCTGTGAAGAACATAGCTTCTTAAAAACATGTTTTTTTTTTTAGAATTCCACCTCAAGGACATTTATTAACATTTTCTATCTTCAGTTAGGTTTTTTTTTTCTAATTTCAAACATCAAGGCACAGATAAAAAAAAAATACTCTTCTTCGTCACAGAGATGCAGATCACAAACCTCTTGTCTTTCCGGCACAAATGGTGTTTACCCTTTGCTCAGTCGCTGCAGCGTCGGGAGTCTTAATTGGCTCGAACTCATTCTTCTAAACGCGAGCAGCAGTTGGGGACTTCCAAGAAAACAGCAACAGGCACGCTAGCAAGCGCGGCTCTCTCTTTTCAAGTGTTCCTCCTTATATCTCTTCCCGGAAAAAAAACAGGAGGTAAAGTTCACCCTCCATCATCTCTATCGTCACACTGTGTTTTCCCCACTAATCCTGCCACGGATGCCTCAGACCGCCAGTGCTCTTAGTGAACCCTGAAGGGATTTGGATACTGTCTGTAACCTTTCAGCCACAGCATGATCTCACCTGTCTTTCCTTAGTTCTCTTTGCACCTTGCATATAGAATGAAAATACCCCAAAAAAAAAAAAGAAAAGGCTTTTCACTTATTAATCGCTCCTAAAAGTTGCATGAGAGCCCTCCCTGGGAGTTTGCTGCTGTCTTCCCCTGGATGGGTATAGAGTGCAGGGTGGCCTGAGGTTGGTGTTGTGGACAAGGTGTTCCTGGTACAAATAGGATTCCTCTTTTTTTCTTTTCTTTTCTTTTCGACTTTGGACTGTCAGCGCAAGCCTCCTAATAGCTAAGTGCCTTCTGTCCTCTGTGTCTTTCTGCAGAGGTGCTCGCTGCCCCGCTGCGCTGCGCATCGCAAAGTAACTCCCAGTAAAAGGCCAGGCTCGCAGAGTGGGCTCTCTGAATGCACTCTGAATAGGTGTTTGGAAGCTTTCTTCCCTTTTAAGTCCTTGCTATCAATAGTTCAGAAGGTTGTCCGCGGTCTTGTGAGTTTAATAATAGCTTAATATGGTGTCTTTAAAATTTCAAGATATGGCAGAAAACAGATGTAGGAGTGGAGGAAGAAGCTCACTTTTCTTACTGCTGGCTTCGTACCCAGAGGGAACTGCTCAGAAAATATCACGTTTGCTCCTTTTTTTTCAGCCGTAGACGCCAAACAAAAAAAAAAAAAAAAAAAAAAAGCTGATGCGAGAGGGACGCTTTGGTTTATAATGAATACAAATGTAGTTTACAATCTAAGCCATTTAAGCGGCTGAAGCGGCTGAGCCGTCTTCACAGCGAGCTGAACAATAGGAGCATGAAAATGCATCAGGGACAACTTCTGCACTTCCATGTTTCAATTAGTATTGATCTGGAAAACTCTTCAACTGGCGCTCTGTTCATTGTGTTCTGCTTCTGAAATGGAGTGGATAATAGATGTTGTGTGAGGGTAACCATCTCCGTGCTTTTGTTCTGATACCGGTCCAATCGAGTGTACTGGTATTGTTTACCTGAGAACAATGCTTAATCATTACTGTGTTCTCACACTGTTTTAAAAGCTTTATTTAGCTCATGGCAGCGCCGCACTTCTTAATATTTATCCCTGCGCAGCACACCCACAGTCTTTTGTCAAGCTTATACTGCTGGCTGTGTTTTTTTTTTTTGTTTTTTTTTCAAGACTTAAATTCAAATTGACAGTAGGCTAACAAGGAGGGGAATCGTATAATTAACTTCCTGCCAAAATTCCTGTGCCTGGAATTAAAACACGTCTCTAACCGCCGAGATTCTGCTTCATCATGTCAAACACATGTTTGGCACCGACCGGAGAGAGATAGAGAGCATTACATTTTCTCCATCAGTAACCATAAACACGTTTATTTCCTTCTTGAACTCTCATTCAACCTCCCAACCATACCGTGCATCCCCTATCCAGGAGGACTTTGCTGATGGTTATTGCCCTCCTATTTTCTGCAATTTGCACGAGGCCTTGAAATAGACTCGCGGCGTATAGTGCTGATGAGTTTCCTCCAACTTAATGAACGTGCAGGGACGCGGCGTCTCACCAGACAGCCCTTTTGGAGCACAGCGAACTCAGCTTGGACAGCACTCCTCACAGTTTGTAATACAGGACTGAGTGTTCCCTGTTGGCCTCACAGTGTCGGCGGGAGGTGTTTCAAAGTGCTGCTCTTGTTGTTACCACTAAAAAAAAATCATGTTAAAGCCTAGTTGGGGCTGGAAAAAAAAAAATATATATATATATATAAAAGCCTGGCTCAAATTAGAGAAGTCGAGAAAATACTTCCTCAACCGCCGTGGGCGATAACTGACTATAGAGACAGTAACCTGCACTGTAAAACCAGGCTGAACGAACAGGTGTAACTCCGTCATAAACCTCCAGCTCAATGTTACAGCCCCTTTGTTTCCCTGCAGGAACCTCTGGCATGACTCCAGCTGGGATCCTCTGCTTGTGGATGATGCTGCTTTCTTTGCTTTTTATACCGCTGCGACACAGCAGCCA
>OMLP01044947.1:13935-26335 GCA_900302685.1 Spondyliosoma cantharus | reverse complement strand
TGTGGTGCATTCGAGGTTCATTTTTATACCAATTATTTAAGCACAACTCGAACATTTAGTGGCAGCACGGGATGCAATGCGTCCTTTCATGAAGCGTGGCAAAAAGTAAGGGCGTGGAGGTCAGGATGATGAATGGAATGAAGCATGTCCAACTTTCATTAAGGATGGAGGACGTTTGCATTTTTTATCAACCGTAACGCCGATCTCGTCCCTCAATATGTCTTGGTGCAATGGTGCTTAAAATAAAATATACAATCACACAAAAAATAAAAAAGATAAATATATAAATCACACAAAAATATACAAGAATAAAGTACTTTTTAAAAAAAAATATATAGATAAATAAGGATAATAAAAGATCTGTAGGAAAACTGTACAGAAGACGGGAGTGCATTAATGTAATGCATATATATATGGTGGGTATAAGAGTCTGTCACTACAGTATTGGTGGTATATGCCAATGAACAATGATAAACTCCTCTTTGACTTGCCTGCGTCCAGAGCCCTCGAGCTTTTTGAGCACAGTCGGATCGAGAGAGGGGCATCTCAACAAAATCTGACCAAACTGTCTAAACTATGCAGAGCAGATATCCTATAAACCAAGACTGTGCTACCACACTGCCTATTTCTTTCCTGAAATGTTTTCGGAAAACATATTTTCACTGACAAAGACCACGCCAACAAAGTTATAAACGCAGAGCTTTATTGCACATCGTGAATGGATATTCGTATGATGTAAGAGGGATGGATTAAGGGTGCGTATCGGAAGGGTAGAAGAATGATGGGATGAGTGAAAGGGAAACCGGGGTCGTCGGAGGACGGAGGACGGACCAACGACGGAAGGGAACTGGGAGAATTTGAGGCTCAGAGTGGGGGAGCCGTCCCGTCGTACGCTTGGATTTTGGAGAGAGAAAATAAGAGGTTTTGAAGGGAGGGATGTGAAAAACCGAGTCAAAGGGGAAGGAAATAAATCAGGTGAGCTTCAATACGTTTTGTGTGAAAATGTCACGTGTTGAAGGTGAACCCAGTTATAATACTTGAGTTAGCACACTGGTTGGCTGCAAAAGAGACAGGTCGTGAGTCGGAAGTGGTGCCGTATCGTTACTGTACTGCGAAAACAGAGGCCGAATTAACTACGCCCTTCAAAGCCATATTTAAGCGATCTGTTTAGCTGTTATGAGACATTGTCTGTTACCAGCCTGACTCCGTGCTCATTCAAAGCGGAAACAAGCAAAAATTCAGTACCGGCGGGAGGGTTTATTGGTAAAGTTCGCTGTAATGACTTCGGGCTCTGGTAGGTTTTCTATATTTAAACATAAAGGAATATCACAGTCCTTTTTTTTTTTTCTCTCTCTCTGGCCATGGAGCAACAATCTCTACTGCAGAGGCAGCTGAGTTCCATGAAAGGGCCACCATTCCAGTGGTGAAAGACTTCATTCAAAATCTTTGTATCGGGGTAGGGTCATTCAGGAAACATCCGAGCAAAAAGAGAATATGTTGTAACAAACCCTGTTTCCTCCATGTGACATTTTTCGCAGACCGAAAAAAGTCCCTAAGCTTTACCAAGTGCCGTGAATGCCCTTACACAACCATTAAAAAAATGCAACTTTTCAGGCGTTAGAAGCTGATATTGTATAGCGAGAGTAAACAGAGTTGGACATACGTATATTTCAGTCAATCACCTGTTGATTCTGTAAATAATGAATGCGTATTGTCTTGCATCTAAATCCATCTATCTTGCTGAAAGTTCATCCGCCAAGCTCTCGGGTCAGGCCCTTCACAGCCGGATCACACTGTTCACGGCCGCACGGAGCAGAGCAGAGACGATGGCCGATATGTGTGCAGTAAGACGGCATTAGGCGGAGCAGTGTGAAGGTTGATTTGCGTTCATTTGTCTTGGTAAGATGTGTAATTAGAATGACCCCGCCGCGCACACACACACACACACACTTCCCCGCCTCCTTCTCCTCATTCCAACAAATCTGTTCGGTCGGGGGCCCCTCCAACAGAGAGGCGGTTGTGAAAGAACAGGGGCCAGGAATCAGGACCCCTGAGGCTAGGAACAAGAACGAGGAAGAGAAAGATCCAGGGACCGAAAGAGATGACACACAGAGAGATGAGATCTTATGAAAATGCCTTTTAAGTTCTGATGAAATGGCAGCCGCTCGAGTAAAACATGCTGATAGAGGACTTCAAGTTTTGATCAATTGCTCGTCGCTGTCATTCCGGAGCCATTTTATTTTCTAATCATTATTAGTGCGATTGGGAGTATTTTGACTCGCATTTTGGCAACATGTTCAACATCCTGACAATGAAAGCCACTGAAAAGAAATCCAGGCGCTGGGGAAACGGTGGAGAGAAAACAAAGGAAAGTGAGTGCACGAGCAAGAAGGAAGGAGAGAGCCAGGAGAGGAGAAAGGAGAACTTTGACACCTGATTGATTGATATCCCCCAGTGGGTCAGGGATTTAATTACGTGTGTGTGCATGTGTGTGCGCGTGTGTGTGCGTGTGTGTGCGTGTAACTGAGTCTAAATGAATGCTCAGGAAATGGGACTTGAATGTGCCGAAGTGCAGAAAACATGCTTAACAATGACCTTAATGTGCTGCCTCCAATTAATTGTGAGCCCACACAGAGTGCTTGCCACTGTTCCCTTAACCAGCTGGGAACACCTCTGATTATAAAACGAACTGGCTTTTCATTGGTGCTTTCTAAAGTGCCTTTGCCTCGTTTCCTTCGGCAATACAAGAGTCAAAGGCTCCCTTCCTGGGACATTATTTTTTTAAGTCACGTTAACGGGATGGCTGTGTCGGCCTCATTAGGTGGATTTCAAAAGAACACATGTTCCCAAAGGGTGAACTCAAGGAACTTTTGGTGACAATTCGTCTGTCATGGACCATTATATTGCCGAGGTTGTGTTTTTTTAAGTAAAATGTCTCCGCTGAATCAATTGCTAAAAAAATAAAATTGGTACACATAATCAGGGTCGCCAGATGATTTCCTAATGACGTTGGTGATCCCCTGACCTTTCCCCCAGTGCAGTCATTTGCGGAACTATTGGATGGATTGCCGTGAATGTTTGGCACAAATATTCCTCGGGATGAACATTAGCAATCTTGACTTTTCATCGCCGCTGTAACCCTCTTTTCTTGCCTGGTAACGTATTCCAGTCTCTTCCGGCTGTGGATACATAGCGGGCCACACTTCTCGTTTTCAGTCTTCCTTTTAATGATCACCAAAAACGGCAAAACAGTACAAATACCTCTGACCTCACTTGCCGGGGTTCACAACACTACCACGCTTCTACCTCGAACAACGTCGCGGACCACAGCGTCACGCACATACCTGTCCCCACCAAAACAAAAGCGTGAAGGAACCAATCAACTCACAGTCAAGGGGTGAAAACACACAAATTAAAGTGCTACAAATGACAGTGAAATATATAATGTAACAATAATACATAATTATAATAATAATGTATTTATCAGTTACTTAAGTAATACAAATAATAACATATTTAAAATGTAATATATAGAAATAACCCAAAATATAAAGTGTACAGTAATTACATACTTACTGTTTAGTACTCAATACAAAACTAATGACATTCTAATTAACCTCAGCTGGACTTTCTGTTTTGTACTGCAGTAAATGTTACAATGCTAACACAGCAACTATTGGGTGGATTGCCAAGATATCTGTAGACCTTTGTGGTCCACAAAGGGTGGAGCCTCCTTACTCTCTTAATCAGCCATTTTGCCACTACAAGCTTGACAGTTTGGGTTTTGAGTGAAGTGGGTTGGACGGGTGAGCACGAAATTTGGTACGAATAGTCTTCAGTGGATAACACTGTTGCCTCAGAGCAAGAAAGCAAAGCCTGAGATCTGGAGTTTGTCCCCGGGGGGGCGTACGTTTCCTCTGCTTCCACGGGATGGGTTAAATACAGAGTACCGGTTTTCCCTTCACCCCTTTCACATATGAACTCCAGACAATACAGAGAATCAGATGAGGATATTTTCCACATGTTCTTATTCACACATGCAGCACACTACAGGAGATGTCCATGTCAGACGTGTTCACACATGCTGGAAATGGTCGGCATGGTTCGGGCGAGCAGCTGTGCCAGGGTAGGAGACTACAGACAGCCCCGTAACTGACGGTGACTATTTCTGCATTGATATCATGGCTATATGTATTTGGATGTATCTGCAATATAAATGAAGAGCAGGAAGGAGCTACACCATGTCCCCACTGTAGAAAGAAAGCTGCAGCATTTTAGTTTTGTGTCTCGCAGCACCGTCAACGGGCCATATGGAAGTATGACAGACAGAGCAGGGAAATATTCCGGGCAGATGTTTAGAAGATCTTTGACGATCATTTTCGCATTCCTGCATAAATGCAGATTTGCGGTGTATTTGCGAAAGGGGCTTATTTTTGTGCATTGTATGATGAGTGATCAAATAAAGATTCCACGACTTCTTCTTAAACAATCCTCACGCTGATTAGCAAGTGTTAGCATGCTATGTTAAGACTGAGGAAAGGCTAAATGTTACTCATTACATGAGCAAATGCAAGTCGCTGCGGATAGCATTAAGCTACGAGCCCTGCCGTGCCACAGGTCGAGCCTCGCAGAGCTGTACTCTTAGACCCGTGCTCCTGTGGTAGCCTATAGCATAGCAGTAAGACGCACACTGATACTGATGCAATCAGAATTTTCCAGATAAACTGATTTGGGTTTCAGCTTCCTCTTTTTCCTTTTTAGGTGGCTCAGCTGCACCCTGTTCATGTTCCATGTGCAGACTGTGAAAACATTTTTTTTCTCCTGGGAGCACAATGAAGTAGCTGTCTGTCTAGCTACTGAGCCGGTCATAAATATTTATAAATAGGGAATCATTCAGGTTCAATCCTTTTAACTGATTCAGTTTGGTGATACATGTCTGTTAAGCAAACCCAAACCAAATTTTAACCTTGTTCAACCTGAACTTATCAAAATAAAGACACCATATCTTATCTAGCCCTGACTGATAATTTACCCCTCCCCCACCACCACCACCAAGAAAACACTTGTTGCATCCCAGTGGGATTGCGGGCCACATTAGCATGCAGCGGCTTCACCCGCAGCACTGATGTGCACAATCATCAAGCCGTTTCGTGGGCTGCAGCCGCTGAATGTGGCTCTCCTTTGTGATTTACATGCAAACTCCGCCAGATGCTCGACGCCGGGGAAGCGTTTCATATTCTAATGCCACGATAAGAAATATAGCCATCGAGTTTGTGGCTGCCGCTGCGCATGTGTTTGTGCTATTTGTGTGTGTGTGTGCGTGCGCCGACGCCTTTCACTGCTCGGTTTACGATGCAAACTAGTTTCCCTTACAAAGCCACCGCAAGCTTTTCATTTGGCCCTTTCTGATAGCATTGCCTGTGAGTGAAGAATGAAACCCCAGAGTGGAGACTTGTATGGCTCTGAATATATTCTCAAATTGCTGTATGTTTTGTTTTCAATTTGTGTTGGGGCGCACAACAGGTAATAAAATGCGGGTCCCGGTTTTGGTAAAGATCCTGACTCTGTCGTAGTCATAAATCCAAGGAGCGGACTCGGGACAGCTCGACTGTTGCATGATGTCATTCCCCATCACTTTTCTGACTTGTGTAAAATTGCTTTGTCTGTCTTCAGGGAGCTTACAGGGTAATGTGTTGTCAAAGATATAAAAGCTGATAGGGCACTGTGGGAACAGAGACGGAATAACAATCTCAGTGTTTTGTTTTATTATCATTCTGGGCATCACAACCACGAGATATACAGCAACTCAGACTGTAATTGGTTCAGTCCTGTGTCATTGCAGATAATGCTCGGCATGGTGTAGATGCTTGATTTCAGAGGACGTGCAAGTGGCTTCAGATCGCGGTGAGCGATAGGTTTACAGCACATTTCGAATACATGTTTATTTCTGTCTCGACTTGGCCGTCCTTCCCCTCAGTGCTGTGCGTTGCTTATGCCACAATAGAGGGAGAGCGCGTCAAGCTGCGTGGGGCGACTGTAAATTGTCGATAGCCTACATTGCGGCGAAGCATAAACATTCGCTGTCCTGGCGCTCGATATTCGCCACAGTTAGTCACCATCAACCGGGGGAGGGAACAGCGCTCAGTCCGGGGGTGTGTCAATCCACGGACGCTGCCATTTAGATACCGTGAGAAACGGGGTTAGCGTGGGCTTGCCGCCGGCCTGCGTGGCTGTCACATGTTCGCCGCGCTCGTCTGTGAGTGGGAAGTCGAGGGAGCAGGTTGAGGCCGTTTGTCAGAAGAGCTTTTTACATATCTTCTCCAGCGCAGCGAGGGGAGTTGTCACCCGAGCTCTGCTCATAACCTCGAGGCTTCTTCGAGCGATAGTGGCATTTGGCAATTAGCGGGCCTGTTTTTTTTTTATAGCACCCACGCTACGCGCGCTGTGTCGATTTGCACATTTTGCTGCCTCTAAGCTAGCAGTCACAACGTCACAATGGTGTCCAATAATCACGTGAGGTGGTTCGTTTTAGCAACAAACATTCTCAGGATTTAAATCAAGGTTCTTGTTTGGAAGGCCGGGGTAACATAAGGTTTGTGATGTTTCCATTACAACAATGTGGCAGTGAATCCACAGCACAGAATAGCAATACTGTCTATGACAGATATATCAACAAAGCTTTAATCACTATATGACAGCTGGTTGATATTTGTGTCTCGCAGACCCTTTGCGTTCCCTTCATCACAAGAAAGATGTTTGCCTTCATGACACTGTTTTCGACTCTTCCCACGTACGGATTTAATTTGTTTCAAATCCATCGTGCACTAGAAGTGGGGCTTTGCCTCATTGAGTTATCCTTCCTGTGTTCTCTTGTTCATTTTACATGTCCTCAAGTTAATTCCAGTCCTAATTAACAACCTTTGAAAGGAATCTGTGTGATAATTACCACGAGGAGGTGGAACGGAAGCAATCATACTCTGCACAATTTATTCCTGACCACAGGGAAAACCCAACAGAGCCACCCGCTGTTTTTTTTTTTGTTTTTTGTTTTTTTTTTGTCCTGAGAATCACCTTCAGTGCTTACTTCGGAAGCAGGGAACCAAAAAAATCAGGTGGCTCCAACTGACAAACAACCCCTGCTGGTTTATAGTCTGGTGTGGTATATTTACTAAAATACTTATGATAATAAAAGCAGAGTGAACAGAGAAATGAGAGCTGGAATAAATAAATTGGGCAGGTGAGACCAGAGAAACCCAAAGGCTGTTGTGAAAAAAAATAGCTCCGGTGGAAGAGAGGGAGGAGGAAACGTGATGAATGGACACAACAACGACATCTAATGTCACCATTGGGGAGAATTGTGCATAAAACAAGGACACGCACTGTCATTGACGCAAAGCACCCAAAAGCAGATCAGGTCAATGCGGTCCAGTTTCACAACAGCAGTTTAAAGCACAGGACTGGCGATGTTTCACATGTATATCTCTTGAAAATGCCAAATGTGCGTTCGTCCATCTCAGCACTGGCTGTTTTCCCCCACCCTGTTAGTGGAACTCAAACCTGAGTCCATTGGTTCCTTACGAAGATATAGAAGTTAAAAAAAAAAAAAAAAGGTTGCTTATATGCTTTAATCGTGTATAAAGAAAGGTAAGACAGGAACAGAAAGGAGTAGATTGTGCATTAATATGCATTGAGTGAGCGTGTCAGCATTTACAGCCACAGGACAGTGTGTGGGGGATAGACACAAAACAACCTGCAGCGTGTGTGGTAATGTATGTGCATGGAAACGAAGGGAAGGGTCAACAAGAGCAACGGGCGATGTGTTTTTAGCTGGTTTTTGAATATTGACATGAAGACGGGACTCTTTTTTTCCTCCCACTGTGTAAAAATTAAGGCAAAATATCATCTTGCGCTGGTGATGTCATTTGGAGCCAATAGCGATCGGGGCGCTGGAGCCGCGGTATCGAGTTTGCCGCCCATACACCCACCCGAGCAGCGCTCAGCCGTCAATCATGATGTCACAGCTCCTTTTTATAGCATCAGCAACAGCTACTTTAAACCAAAACTAACAGCCTGATGAAAGTAACCTAAAATGACAAAACCACCTATTTCATATTTTCTTGTTCGACGTGTACTCCGACATTTTAGTTTCAGAGTGTGTTCAGGCTCAGGAATTTACATTTCAACCTGCGAAATGTCAAAATGAACAGAACGCATTTCTGCTGAACACTCTGAAGCATGCGGCGAGACCCTTCTTCAGCCCGGATTAGTGTCGGCACAAATTCTTTTCAGGCTACACACAACCCCCGACGTCCTTCGCCAATAAGACAGATAGGGCAGCTGCCGCGTGTGGCATCAGAGGCAAAGCCGAGGGCAAAAGAAAGTCTACAAAGCAGTCGCTGCTCCACTCACTGCTGAGTGTACAGTAATAACTGAAGGTGACTCAAAGAAGCACATCAACATTTTTATCAACTCATCTGGTTTATGGCGGCAGCACGGTTAGAGAACAAAGCTCGGATAGACTTTAAGTAAGAATGTTTGACTGATTTGATTTATACAGCATTTTAAAAAACTTTGACATTTGGCATTTTCAGCGACATATTGAAAACAATCTACAGCAGTGGCCCTTTTTTCCTTCCGGATTATTACATTAAAACAACACTGCAACATTTTCTTGACTGCCTCTAGGTGGCATCTTAAGTTGCAATTATTTTTCTTTCCTGTAGCCAAAAAAACAAACAAATAAGCTTCCTAAATGGAACTATTTTCTGAGTCCAGTCATTCAAAAACAGCAAAATGTGTTAATATGTAAATCTGAATGTAATTCTGGGAGAAATAAAAAGGTTTTCCGTCTCATTTGCAAGTTTTTTGAAAGTATCGTTAAAAGGAATTTATTCATAAATCGCTGTGATTATGCTTAAGATGGTGAAAACGTCTAGAGATAAAAGTTCTACTTGTGTGCGAAAGGGGTCAGGTTCAAAGGTTCGCCTGCTCTTTTAATTCATCACTCAGGCCTGGTCCACAGACGTACCACTGGTACACTACCTTAATGACAGAGTCTATTTTTTAAACCCAGGAGGGGAAGGCGGCTCTATCTCTGCTCCTGTCGGCTAAATTAGATTGACTCCTTAACTCAGAGAAACAGATGATGCAAATGTCACGCTTGATCAATTGATTTGGCTGAATTAGCTAATGCTCCTGAGATCTGTGCCTAGCACAAACATAAAACATCCCCTGCGCTGGGATTGCACAGTGTTAGGTGAAGGGACACTGAATGATGCCGACAGGGATGACATGCCGCCTGAAAATAATGGGTGCGATTTTCGGCTGCAGTGACATATTTCCTACAGAAGAGTCAAAGGACGTGTGCAGAAGAAACATATTAGCTGGCAAAGTACAGAAGGATGTGAGCAATGAGATTTAACTAATCTTCAAACGACAGCACGCCACAATGATCTAAGACTCCAGAAGGAATCCCTGGACAAGCTGGTTTCTGTTACTCTGAACATGTTAAATGAAAGAGTTCTTGCCCGTGATGGCGCCATGTCCTTTGATGATCAATGGCATTCTTGCCAACTTGCGTGAGACTCAGATGTGCACAAGGCTGAAAACGTGTTGAATTTTATAGAATAAAAATGATAGCCTTGAGTTATTTAGACGACTTGACTTGACAGTGTGTGTTCTATAATCCTCAAAGGTTTGACATTTGACTTATTTATTTAATATGGATGCAGAGAGTGAGACGAGAACGTCAACTCTGCTGTCACGATAAATAAGAAGCTGATATTGGTAGCTGATTAGTTTAGCTTAGCGCAAAGAATGGAAACAGTGGGAAATGAATGGTCTTGTTCTGCTCAGAAGGCAAACATACTTCTACCTACTGTTAAGGTCAGGCAACAAACAACCCAAACACACAAGACAGGACGCAGCAATCCAAGAGCACCAAAAAGACAAACTAATTACTACCCATGAAAGCACGAGCACAGGGGCGGCAAGCGCAGGAAAATCCAGAGATAAAACACCACCGGGGAACAGATGAGAAACACAGGACTGACAAACACGGCAGGACAGACATCGAAGACTAATAAAAGACAGGTGAAACGGAGAGGACAGTCAACTATGGTGGGAAAAAAATACAAACACAGGAAGTGGAAAGTAAAACATGGCACATGAACATACATCTACCAAAATAAAACAGGAAATAACTAAACCAAAAACTTAAACCGTGGCACCAACACATGGTACTTCAATGTGTTCTTTGCAGGCATTACATTTGAGTTATGCTGTATTTATTTATGAGCTTTG
Source organism: Spondyliosoma cantharus (assembly GCA_900302685.1). NCBI lineage: Eukaryota > Metazoa > Chordata > Actinopteri > Spariformes > Sparidae > Spondyliosoma > Spondyliosoma cantharus. The sequence goes on along the minus strand of OMLP01044947.1, from coordinate 16,033 downwards.
GAGGGGCTAAGGTTCGGTTTGTCACCTTTCGACACAGCCCAGCTAGTTATTTCACCCAATTTCCCGTCTTCGCGCAAAGCTTAGCTGATTGGCTGCTGCCTGTAGCTTCACATTTACTGTGCAGACACGAGAGTATGTGGCTGTATACTTTTACGAGAGGCTCAACTGCAAAAAAAATGTGATGGTAACAAGACAACGAACAATGTCCGTTTGTTTGTTCGTCTGTCATGTTTTGCTACCGTTTTCAAAAGATGTTGTGAACGCAACACAGCTCTAAAGGTCAAACAGAGGCAGAAGAATCGCAGCCTGACCAAAGAACGAGTCTGTCAAGCCCCTCTGACCACGACTCGCCGCACTTAACATTATCTTGTCATCCCGTGGAAGCGTGGCTAGCTTAAGGCCAGTGCTCAGTCAGATATTTTACAAAGATTAGAGTTTGGGGTTAGGGTCAGGGTTAACAAAACATCCAAATAAAAAAGATTCTGCCTTTTTAAAAATGATTTTAACTTTTAACACCATGCAGGTAAGAAATTCCTTGACTTAAAGTCTCATATGAATAGTTGAGTCAGATGATAAACTCAATTGCGTGTCTTTGGATTTAGGACCAAGGGCTGAAACATCTAAATGAGGGAGCAAAATTGATTAATGGTGTGCAGAACGTTCTGGTTTTTTTTCACACAACTATGAAGACCCGATTCAGAGCAAAGGTCAGCACGGAGACACAGACATTCACAGTCATTTCCAGTCCGATTAAACTTTTGACAACCGACCTGCAGTTTACAGTTCGCTGATCTGTTTTTCGAGCGTTCGTAAATTCCAAGCAATTTCACCATAATTTAACATAATGACAGTCCAGAAAGTCTGATGATCATCACACTGTTTACCACGATCTGTTTGGCCTCACTCACTGTAGGGTAAAAAAAAAGCTACTCGCACATACACGAGGGGTCGTATCAATCTTCTCATCTAAATATTGGCCAGAAAGCAAATAATGTAGGAAATGCAAACTAAAAACAAACTGTTATTGCAGTTGCCTGCTTTTCCTGAAACATAACTGCCAGGATTAAGGTTAAATTAATACAGATAAACATAAGAATCCAAACTGTGTGTAATAAATTAATATACAGATGTGGATGTTTATATATTTGTTATTAAGCTTCTCGTGATTGTAGTGACTGGATGAATTAAAACAATTAGAGCCGAAAAACCACAGGAGGTCCTTAGTCAAGGTCCAAATTAGACACAGTCCATGGCTGAATTTACCTTCTGTATGAACCGCATTACAAGTTGTGAAAGGGACGAGATATGAAAAGAAGTGAAAAAAATAGCCGAAAGTTAGCTCATTTCATTTTCCAGTTCTCCTGAATAAATCAAAGTTGGTTTAATAGAGAGGAACTTTGCTCTCAGATAGACGTTTCGGTCGGGGGGTAAAATGTCCAGTGCTGAATTCCATTCAGTGCACAGGCAACGTCTGAGATGATAAAAACCCTCTCACAGGCCGTCGGGCCTTTTCATCACTCAGGTAACATAAATGCAATTTTTAGGATGTTCTGAAGTCAAGGAGTCCAATTTCCTCTTCATCTCTGGAACACCTTCATCTCCCCAAGAATCAAGCTGGAGGTTTTTTGTGTAGCTGTGTGTGCTGCGGTTTGGAGCGGTGCCTACGCATTTCCCCGAGGCCTCATCGATCTGCATCTGCAGTCTGGCCGGATGGGTTTTCCTCCCATTTCATAATGTATTCAAAAGAGGAACATAATACCTGCATCTTTTTTGGAGTATCTTTGCTCATTTTTGAAAGACCGTGACCCATTCTGTGTCACATTTCTACTACAAGCGTAGTGATATTTGGAGCAGTATGCTGTCAATATATCTCTGTGCCTGTGTGGTATAGTGAATGGTCAGAGGCATCAGCACAGATTTAGGGCTGTAGGGAGCTACTTGTCGTCCCCGGAGGCTGGGCAGGCAGTCGCCCAGTGAAGGCTCTGCTCTCTGCTCTACATCTCTCCAATAAAACAGGTGCTCAGGTATGAAAACCCTGCAATAGGGGCAAACGTTGTAAATAAATTGCTGCTCACATGTGTCACTTCATCACACCCAA
>OMLP01044947.1:0-13915 GCA_900302685.1 Spondyliosoma cantharus | reverse complement strand
GTATGTAATTTAATATGACTGGGTCTTGATTACTATTTACAGTGTTGTCAAGGTGAGCGAGAGACTCAGCATTGTGGGTAAACAGATTCACTGTCACAGCTCCACTGAATCAGCCACTGTTGACTTTATATTCACTTACTGGCTCCCTCCCCTCTGAAGATTACAGTTGTCATGTTGATTTTGACACAGCAGTGATAGAGCAGGAAGCGGGATCGCGTCCGCTGACAGTAAATCATGTCCGGAACTCTTTTTGTCACCGTTAGCAAAGGAAAGGAGAGCAAATGACTGTCGGCCGACAGGACTGTGCTTTATGACGCCGTAAATTCGACCAGCAGAGATCTACCAGAGAATGCTTTAGACATAAACAGATATTTCCATGTAGCAATTCATTTTGTAGACTAAAACAAAGAATACAACGTTATTATTATTATTGACTGATCTGCAGATTATTTCCAGCGATTATACATGAGCTGCTTTGTCTGTAAACGTCGGAAAGTAGAGAAACATCTTGATTTGACATATTCTAATTGCCTGTTTTAATAGATTTACAGATATTTATAGACCTCACATTACAATGAAAGGATCAAATTATAACAGAAAAAAAGGCCTTTGCTCGAAAAATTACTGAAACAGCAAATCAATTATCAAAATAGCTGCTTTGAAAACAAACAAACTCGTATTTTCGTGTATTTGACAAATGTGACATTGGATTTTGACGGCGCTTTGTGAATGGGAACAAAGCATTTGGCTGTGTCACCTTTTCGTCTTCTGATAAAACGAGCAGTTCTTTTTCGTTTCAGAGGAAGAAGTCACAGCTTGTGTTCTGCAACCTGTGTTCACAAGCGTTCCACACAGCAAGTCTTATCAGAGCTATGGTTATTATTGATTATTAGTATCTGCCGTAAAACATCCATTCCGTGCATCCAAATCAATCAAACTAAGGTAACTGCAATACAAGAGCTACATTATTTTGTGTAGTTTTTATCCCATTTGTATGTGTAAAAACCAGTGTAGATCCAATTTTCCATATTTTTAACTTGAACCTTAGTTATAACGGGTACTTGCACGCCTTTCCACGTTCACATTTACAGTAACTGCGAGCACTGCGACCCATTTTCTCCGGCCTGTGGCTGACAACTGCAAACACACCATCCACCTCCACAATGGTCCCCCATATGTCATTTGATTAAGCTGCTGGCTCACGGACTATTAGTTAAAGATCCCCTCTGGACGGGTTTGAAGACATATAAAATACTTTCCTCCTTCAGCAGATGAATGTGAAAACAGCCCCTCGGTGTCGACTTCTGCACATACATCATGCTGCTGCGCAGCGTAGCTGCAGCATCGCGCTGATGTAACAATAATACTCACACGTTTGAAGTGGAAGGGGAGCTGAGCTGCATGACTTACACGTGTGATACCTCAGGCGGTTGTGTTATATTTCTGCATGTTCTCATATGTAACAAGCATTACGTAAAGGTCCGATGGCTGCAGCTCCACAGTCACACTCATCGCCCCTCTCTTCTTATTCCAGGTCCTGTAGCTGTGATCAGTGGCGAGGAAGACTCCGCCAGCCCTCTTCATCATGTCAACCACGGGATTATTACCCCCTGCACTCTGGACGCGGGTCCCGATGCGGTCGTCATAGGAATGACTCGCATCCCCGTGGTGGAGAATCCTCAGTACTTCAGACACGGACACAACTGCAACAAGCCAGCCACCCGTGAGTCCCTGCAAAGTTTCTAACTCATTACTGCTGGTGACACTTGTAACAAATGATCTGACCTTCCTTTATGGACACACGAAGGGACCCTCGGACCATAAGCATGAGGCTAAGTACACTGAAACTGTAGCATTACTGTATGTAATGTACTGTAAAGAAAAGTGCAGCATCTGGTCCGAGAGCCTGATGTCAAACGGCGCGTCTTTACGAGGCTCACTGCGAGCACCGCAACGCTGTTGTAATTCGCTGTTTGTCTTTACAATGAGAAGCGCCGGGACCCTCGGGGCAATAGTATAATTTTGCGTCATCATCATATGCTGTCGGCATCTGGTGGCACAGTTCCAGGCTCTTCATATAGGATGTGTGTCGACAAAAACAGCCTTCTGAATACCATCTACTGGTGTTCAGACAGCCCCCCCCCTCTCTCTCTCTCTCTCCCTCCCTCTCCCTTGAGACTCATGTTCCAGGTTGGGGGAAAGACAAGACCACTTTAAGGCCTAATTACTCACAATTACATCAACTGCTCAAGAGAATGATCAGAAAACAACTGTGCCGGCAGCCAGCCGTAGCCTGGCGCCTGCTGCTTTCCTTCCAGACGATGCCAGTCAAACCGGACGGATTCTATTGGGGAGGCAGACTCTCTTCCTCCCGTGTGAACAGCAGCGCGCCAGATCAGGCCGTCCCGGTCCCCTCTCGGCTTCCATCTGCATTGTTTGCATCTCGGCTCGCTCTCAAAATGGCCGTCAGTCAGGCCAACGCAAGTTGATTTCTGAAGCGGGAGCCAATGAGAGGGAAGGAAATCCCATTTAGAGGTGATAAATAAATAAATGACGGCTCTTATGTATTATGAATCACATGAATTGTTAATGGCCAGCCGGTGACTGATTTATAACATCTCAAGCCTCACACAGGAGATCAGATTGCGAGCTAATGAATAAATGACAGTGGGCGCAAATGAAACTTCTCACCCCCCCCCAATTACAGCGCACCTGGAATTGAAAGTCAGGACCGGGGGATGTGCATGATGTCGTCCCTCTCTCCGAGCGCTGCGCGCCTCGTCTTTTTTTAGATGTAATTCTATGTGCGTGCGTAAAAGAAAGGAAGCTGCAGCAAATGAACCCTGAATTCATCACGAGGTCGTAATGGCCACGGCTTTCTGCCATCGGCTGGGAAAAAAACAAAACAAAATGGCTCCGAACAGCTTCTGCCTGCGCCGATCGTTGGCTGAATACGAATGCATTCTTTGCCCTCAGGACACGCACGCAGGGAAAGGAAATGTCTGTGTATCCGTGTGTATATTCACAGTATGTCTGTAGGTGTATGAGAGTGCAAATGAGTGGGTGCACATGTTTGCGCACGTAAGCGTAGGCTTTCCTCCGCTCCCGCTACATGCTTCGATTTGTGTCTTGAGCCAGCAGTCCCTCGGGGTGCCTGTCGTCCTGCTGGCCTCGCTCGGCCCGATCGTCCTGCAGCTTCACGTCAACCAAAGAGCTTCACTCTGCTTCAGATAGAGTATGGCTGCTTTATTGATGCTGCGATCCATAATGTATTCATTCATTTACGTGAAAGCATCTTCCGCAGGAGTATAGGTGGCTGCCAGGGTGTCTCTCACACACACACACACACACACACACGCCGCTCCCTAGTTCAGTTTCAGCACACATAAATTCATAAGTCCATCAGAAGGTCCCTAATGTGCTGGTCAGTCCCAGTCGGCTCCCACCACGAGTCTTTTGAAATCAGCTCCAACAGCGACGGTAAAGCGCAGGAAGAGGAGCAGTGCGTTGCTGCTCTCTGCCACGCTGGCGTCTGTTAAAACAGCTGCGTGCGATGGGAAATCGGCCGCTGCAGACCTCACGCCAGTGATTCCAGTGCGCCTCGCCAGATGTATTATTCATGAGCGGTTGATCTTCAAGTCAATCCTGGCGAAATATATATATATTGAACCATCAGTTTAATAGCTGCAGAGGAAAGCCCGCGCTCACAGTGTCTCGGCTGTCAGGGAAAACAGCAGAAGTGCCGCTGTCACTCCCTCGCTGTGGGAAAAAAAAAACGGCAACAAATAACATAAATATTATCCAATTGCGGCTGCCCTCCAGCTGAACCTGTACACAGGCAGTTGCAGACAGAGAGCTCGGGGCCATCGCGAGGAACGCGTGAGCACGGTTGTCGTTCTGATGCCAGTTTAAAAAAAAAAACGTGACGTGGCGTCGTACAATTGGTCCATCTTCCGGGTTGAACCGGTGGCCTCGACTTTCGCTTCGGTAAACAGGCGAGCCGCGACCGATCGGGACGTTTGTTGAGATCAGCTTTTTTTTTTTTCAGCTGTAGAAGGCCAATCCTGGGGAAATGTAGCCGCATTAAGGAGATAAGGGCAGAAAAGGCAAAGGACAATTCTTTAGCCTAATGGCAGATCTGTATCTCACTGGATTCGCTGTCTCCCAGCAAGTGGCTTTGTTTTATCAGTCAGCTTGCTATTTTAATTACGGATTTGTCACATCCCGCCGGCCAAATACAGACAATAGCTTTTGATGTTGGAGTGAAATGCATAGCCTTTCATTATACCCATGTTATTAGGGATATCACATATGGGCACAGCTCGGACAAACCCCCATTCTGTCCCTTATACTTTAGTGTGACAAGAGACACAATTATGCTCAAGGTGATGTTTCTGAAGATTAAAATGTTTCCAGCAGTGACAAGGAGTGAGTAATTTGGCAGCTTGAAAGCTCCGCAAATGAATGGAAATGCAGAGCAGATTGATTGAAAGGCAGTTATCATGTTCCAAGGCTGTGATTCCATGAATTATAGTTTGGAGCAGAACAGCCCCGCAGGCTAGCCAGTTGTGAATGCAAACAGCCCACTTTAATTTGTTACTCAAGAAGTCCAAGATTGAGTTCCTTTCAGCTCAGCCCCGAGAGGAGCTAAATGGAAACTTTGAGCTCTAAAGAAGATGCTTGTCGATGCCAGGTGCAGCCCTATGAAAACTATATCCAGATAGACTGAAACGCCCGTTGAAATTCTCTGAAGATCCAATCAGACAAACCTCCAGACGAAAATATATTAAAGAGTAAATTACAAATGTTTGCTTGTGCAAACGCGTTTAATTGGTTTGCAAAACCTGGAGGTGGAGAGACGCTAAATACAAGCGAGAGTCAATTAAAATATTAACATCTCCCCCACCCTTCTTGGCTCGTGCCACTGTAAGCTAAGGCCGGCCAGTATAGGTAACGAAAGCATGCAGGGAGTACAAAACCATATGACAAATTCTGCTTTTGCGTCAACACCGGACCAAAGAGCTGCTCGTTAAAGTGTAACACATCTTTCACGAGGGTTGGCAGGTCAGCGCTCTAATTAAAATAGTTCATTTCCATTCCCGGCCCCCACGCTGCAGCTTCTTTTTGAGCAGCAGAATCAAACGAACCGTGAATATCAACCCTTTTCTGCCTTCGCTGAGACATTTTCATACTGTATCTGTTTGGGACTCTCAGCTCAGGGTGGTAGCATGTCTCTCCTCTAAGATGGCAAATATAACTATTTTGTGTTGCTAGACTTATAAAGAACCTCCCCTGAGCAGCAAGTGTAAGGTACTTAGTGCTTAAGTGTACTTAATGCTAAAACTTTAATCCAGCAATAACAGTGAGGGTGAGCTTAGGGACACGCTATCCTCAAAAGGAAGTCAATCACAATTCTATCTCTCTATATATAGTTTTGTGGTATGGAGCCATTAACAGTCAGACTCTGTATAGCGCTAAGAGCCAGAAACTCCACGCGCAAGATCAGGTGTTTAAATCCTGTGTGAAGCTACTGCTCCACATTAAACTCTCTCCTTAAAGGGTAACTCCACCAATTTTCAACATCGAAGTGTGTTTACAGCTCTTGGGGAGTACTACTACACGTGTGAAAACAGTAGCATGAAGCCTTTTGTGGCTCCAGACTCAGCTGCGTGTAATCTGATAAACTGCCTCCAGTCACGTCACACAAAAACAAATGATCGTTATTAATACAGCCCAGACAGAAATATCACCTTATTATCCCACACACCCTTCTTCCTTTTTATAACCTGGCTGACTACATTATCCACAATGCAACTTGGCCACTGAGCGACACCACTGGAGACGCTTTCACATTATGCATCACTCCCCAAAACCTGTAAACATTGACATTGATATTGAAAATTGGCGGAGTTACCCTTTAACCTGAGCAGTTTTGGCGCCTTTATTTGAAAAGCGTAACCAGACATTGCATTTTTGTTATTGCTAACTTGACCACGGAGGACTAGTCGGTCTATTATGCTGTGGTATATTATTGGGTGTAAAATAACTTGAGAAGTGAAGGTTATTATTTCAAATGGTGTGTCATTATTCTCATTCTATCAATGGAGACCTGACCACGGATAAGCAGAGGAAGACGGGTGGATGATGGAAGATGAAGATACTCGTTTCAAGGTCGCACATTTTAAGACGGTGTTGTCACTAGCCAGCTGATCACGCGTCCCCTGCCTCTCTGCATGCAGCAAGCGTAACCAGCGCCGACACAGTTAGTTCCTGTGAGCTCGAGCAAAAATGTAAATTCATGAATCAACTGGCTTCTGTAGTCAATGACCGCTTTACACAGACAGAGAGAACAAACAGCTCCTATTATTCAGCCTAACAAGGCTGCATATGTTCGGCGGCTAATCATCCTATTAGATAGGCTATCTTGTTAGCTCGGGTAAATTCCTCGGCATCAAAGTGAAGATCCAGTTTAAACAGCGGCGACAATCTGGATGATGTCACTCTTCAGTGTTTGACACTGAAGACAAAGACACACAACTGCCGAGCACTGTAGCAACACCACCGAGCTCGCTGGCCGTAAGTAAAGGGACTGTTTGACAGTTGGACAAAAAATCCCATTCTGTTTCTGAAACCAACATTCCATCATTCATGCCAGATGCCAGGAGGATTGCCCCGGTGTGTGGCGGCGAGGGAACAGGGTTCGATCTTCTGAATAAGCAGAGTGACCTTGCAGGATGATGAAGGCCACAAGCTGAAATAGACCGGAGTGACAATGAAGTTATTTTCTATACTTCAGTACATGTCTTGTTTAGAGTTCTGACCTCCTCCGGTTTTGGACTACTACTACTTTCTTTTCCATTCTTCACACGACTATTTTTAGTTCTCTTTGAGCCGAGCCAGCCCCAGGTGACAGATCGGCTGCAAGGTGAAGGTGCAGGCTCTGTTGTCAACTCCACTGTCATAAAACCAACTTCATGAAATTAAAAGTGTCATTATGAAATACGGTGTCATTAAGAAAAGTGAAATTATGAATTACAGTGACATCAGAATATCTAGGGAAAAATGCCGAAAAAGCCTAACTGCTTGCCTTTTCCCCGGCCGTCGCCTGAAATTCCTGAGCAGGACTCAAATCAAAATAATGAGGGTGTTTTAATGGGGGATATATTTTATTGTTGTCACAGCTAAGGCAGGCATTATGTGGTTATTCACGCAAGGTCCGGTGTTCGCCCAGGCCGGGCAGCAGCCGCACAAACACGGGCCGGCAGTCAGCCAGCCGCAGCAGGTTAGCAGGAGATACCCGCTGAGAGTCAACAGTAAATGCTGCTGTTCATGTCACTGTTGCCCAACGATGCCAACAGACACAGAGCCCCTGTGCTGCAGTGAATTTAATGGCAGGGAGGATGTTTGTATGCTATTAGCTGCTGGATGAGCTCCTCTCACCTAATCATTAGCATCCTGTGGTGCTGTTTTTGTAGACAAGCTGAACTCTAAATATATTTTTTAGTGATCTCTTAAAAAATAATTTCCCCTTTTATTTCTTTGTAAGTCTCGGGGAAAAAAAAACAAAAAAAAACACTGATATTCATAGTTTTTAATATCAGCAAATAGGTCTTCTAATCCTTTGTTGTTAACCTGTAGTAAACATAAGAACAAAATGGTTTGAGTTACAAAGAATTAGAACGAGTATCTCTGCGTTCAAAGAGAGTGAATGTAGACCTGAAGTGGAGATTTCGGAGGATGTTCTCAGGGTTTTTGATTGAGCCTCCACCTCTCAATATTAAAGCGTCGACCCAGCAAACGACGTGTCGTCAATGACCCACCGCACACACTCAGGGAGGCTGTCAGGCAGAAAAATACTCACACACACAGACACACACTCTTACGCGCACATACGCACACATGTACCCGTGAGGCAGAAATACACACACGAGTGCACAAAGTTGGCAGGTAGTGAGAGAAAAACACATCCTCAAAACGCACTCGCAAACAGACACACACACACACACACACACACACACACACACAGACCGAAACTGGGGAAAGTTGGCAGGGAGTTGCGTTGAAATACGCACACAGACACACACACGCGTGCACACACACACACAGACATAGGTGCAGAACAAAGCCCTCCGAACATCTGTGCTCCCCCAGCAGCCTGACCTGACTAGCTGAGTAAATCTCGGTGCCGCGTTGTCTCTCAGCCTCCAGGGAGAATGTTTGCTGGCGTCGAGGCCTCAGGTGAGCCAGGACAAATGAATGATGCTGAGCTGCCGGATGGAGATTTAATCTCGAGGCTTTCTCAGCGTGCCACTCTGGGTAAATGGGCTGCAGGATGCAGCCCGAGTCCACCTGCAGAGGAAACTGAAGGTTAAAGTAACTCGTCCTCGCCACTGTCGATAGGCACGCTCCAATAATAGCTGCTTCATTCCCATCAGCGGGGAGGACTGAGGTGGCTAGTGACTATTTAGCAGCCGAATGCAACAAACCTAGATTGAATATTTACCTTCAGGAAATAAGGAAGTGGGGGCGACCGGTGCAAATGGAGAGTTCAACAGTTTTTCAGTGCTCCAGCTTTAGTTGTGGACACTGTGGTATCCTCTGGAGAACCCCTATTTTCTTTCACTAATTGGCTGCAGCTGTGCAGGCGTTATTCAGCTGTTTTAAAGTCAATTTCCAGTCAGTTGTCATCTAAATCTGGAATCTCCTCACTTTGCCCAGCTACTGGGGTAATGTACTGTCTACATGTAGGTAGTATAACTATTGGCAAAACAAGTTTGTTTCAGCTTCAAGAGTGAAGAAAATAAATTATAATAACAGTCACAGAATAAGAATTGGGAAAATTGGAAACACTTTAATCTTGTTTTAAAGAGGAACTTTGGTTTTGGGCAGTACTAATATGATCAATAGTTTATAAATTGTTGATAACAATTCCCATCGACAGTGTTATAGAGCTCAACAGTGACCGCCCACTTTTTTATTAATTAATTTTAATTAATTTACTCCATTGACGTTTCGTAAAATCCTTATATAAAGAGTTTTAATCAGCTACGAGATGAATCGTGACCATAAAACATTTAATTCACCGCAAAAAAAAAAATTGGTTACGACATTATGGCCAATAATCAAAATCTCTATGGAGAATATGAATGGCATTTTCACTTCCGGAACCTCACTGTTGAGCTCTATAGTAGTGCAATGCTAGACCAGTGGACTGCTTTTCAAAACCTGGTGCCTACAACCTACTACCCACAATGCAACTTAGCCACTGAGTGACATCACTGGAGGCTTTATGCTACTTTTTCACATAAGAGAAGTGCAGAAGCGCTGCCCAAGACCTGTAAACACACTTTATTGTGTACAATTGGTGGAGTTACCCTTCAATTCAACTGGACATTATTTAGCCAGCAAATAACGCTCCAGTAAGACTGTCAGACTGATGATTTGTCAGACTGAGTTTTAAAACCACTAAATATATATAGTACAGATATAGTCCTTTATTTATTCCAGGGCAAAAAAAAACCCAAACAAAATAAACAAATTGGTGGAGTTACCCTTTAAGAAAGGTTTATGAAAGAGTATTTCTCCAATGTGTCAAACACAAAGTAATGCAAATGTGGCTGTGTTCCAGTCTGATAGCATTAGATGGGCATTAATTCCTGAAAGCTTTTGAAATAGAGTGACGTTTCGTTGTTTGTTTTCTGGACGTGTTTTGATACCTACAGTTTAACGGAGCACTATGTAGTCTGGAGAGGAAATTCAAACACCTAATTTTAATAGTTACAACACTAATGAGGTATTAATACAAACTTGGAAATATTTATATTTACAGAACAGAATAAACAAGCTGTTCTCAGAGGACAATAAGGTCCCCAGACCACTGATGGAGGCTAGAAAGGCGGCAGGGTCCGCCACATATAAACAAAGTAAAACAGTATGAAATTGTGTTGTCCTTTATAGTCAGTTTGTTTATTCAGTTCATTCACAGTCGAAAAAGGAAGAGTTTGTTTATTTAGTTTGTTGAGGCATAAAGAAATCAGTCAATGAAGATCTTTCTCTTCTTCCCAAAAACTACTCTGTGCAAGGCGCGATCACAGCCCGTAACTTCTAATGCCTTCTAATGAGCAAAAGAAAAAAAAAAAAAAAAAAAAGGGATCTTTACAAACAAAACCTGAGTTCATCTAGCATCCAGTGACGGACTGCCTCCGTGTGATGAGAACAATGTGGAGCAGCCGAGGCAAACATGTCGGAAAGGAAGGCGGGTCGTTGAAATAGTGAAGCTAAATTAACAATTACTGTGCTTCGGTGTCGTTGATTTACATAACGACCGAGATGGAAGTAAACATCTTCTGATACAGCTGATAAAGTATGATTAAAACAGACGCAATAAGATAAGAAACCCATCTATGAAATATCACCTCAACTCAACTGCAAAGCACAAGATAAAAGAAGTAAAAGTCACGATAACAATCAAATACTTCTCAGGAAAAGTTAGCCAAAGAAATATATCATATTCCATATATTATGGGGTGAAGAGAGTTTCTCAGCCTTGCTGATAGATGACAACCTTCACAGTTTTACATTTTTTGGCATTTCACCAACTATCTCATCTAGAGAAGTGTAATGATGGGTGCAACAATAGAATAAGCTTCAATAGCTGGATCTTAAGCATGACAGGAGATAGTAAGGCCAACACTGATCCTCTAATGATCACGAATGATGGAGGAGTGCACTGAAGAGAATTAAAGTAAAAGAGGCCTGGGGATAAAGATTATTCATTTTTCTTTAAGAAAGTACATCAGTAGAGAAGTAGAGATAGGATTCAGAGGGGAATAGATGTTAAGTCTGGAAACTCTTCAGACTTTAGGAAAAAAAAAATCGCTGTTCCTTTATCAGCCGAGGAAGTGTCGGAGACATTTGGCCTAAGAAATCCAGTCATAACATATTTAGAATTAAAATGCGTGTGTATCGACTTAAGGATGTTTTTCTCAGCTCTTGGAAAGCAGATATTTTAGAGGATGAAGCTTTGACAGCCGTGATGTGTTCGCGTCCCTCGTGGGGCTCTCACCCAGCACACTGGCTGCCAGTTTCTGCAGACACTTCAGTTCTGATCTACTTTAAAACTGGGACATTTCTTCATATTTAACACCGATTTCAGAAATGGTGGTTGAAGATACCATCTGACTGAAACACCGGAGGAGCAGGTGAGATTTTTTATGAATCACCTCCTCGACGTGTTCATGTCCAGCAGTCTGGAGACGTGACAAAAAGGGAAAAGAAAGGAAAAACCCAGAGGTACAGTCACACTGAACTAGTAAGCCGTTTCCATGAATGAGGAAACATTTCAGAGATTAAACCATTTGGTGATGTTCTTTTGGGTAAAGCCTCAACAAACATTGCAAGAAATGAGTGCCTCCCATTTTTAATCTCTCGCAGAAAATCATTCAATCACAGGCGGCAAGCGTTCAGCAGCCAGAAAGAAGGGAAAAGTTTTGCCTGGGGATGGAGGAAAATCACAACTTATCGACTCAGATACTGCTGACTGTTTGCTAAACCCCTCCCCCAAAGAGCAGTTGTCCAATAAGTAATATACACCTCTAACTTAGTGCAAGTGTAGCCAGTCTTTTCTTAGCTTGTTAAAGCAATGTACTAAGCTAACAATGGAGCTAAGAGAGAGATTCTGTGTAGAAAGAGTAGGTGGTGGGGGCTGTTTTCCCTCTTCAAACCATAAAATCAAGAGCAAAAGTGTGTAAGTGTAAGGGATGGATTACACTGTGTGGCTGCTTCACTGTAAACTGCAAACATTAGCATACCAGGTTAGTTTGACACCTAACCTAATATAATAGCTGTTCAGTCTGGAAACAGGAAGTTAGCTTCTTATTCTGATAAATCAACACATTAACTGAAGAAAACTCAACCATGAAGGAAAATACAACCATAGTCATCGTCCTGGTCACAACTGATGTAAATCGCCTCCATTCTTTATCTCCCATCCTCAATCCAGAATCTGTTTGTCTAAGAGGCTGTGTTCATTCCCAGTGTGGTGTCCAGCCGGGAGGCTGGTCGACTGAGCTGCATTGGCCTCAGTGACTCCCCCGTCATCTGAGGTTGGGTTGTGGACAGAATCCATTCAGCTAATAGGGCCACTTAGTCCCACGGTGAACTGAGATACTGGCTTACAGCAGCAGTTAGCAGCTATGTTGACCCCTGTAGTTTTTAACTTCCGATTCTTTCCATTTCTGACAAATAACACCTTTTAAAAAAGACATGCTCACAAGTAGCACATCCGCTGTAATTGACCACTGTGTGGAAGCTATTGAATGCAATCATATCATCGAGGCTAACGTTAGTGGCTCTGTCAGCCAGGTTTACACAGTTGTTTGTATTTTAGTTGACTTAAAGCAACATAATGCAATTTTCCTGAATGCAATTCCACCAAATACTGGTGCTGTGAATTGGCAGCTTCAACGCCAATTCACAGCATCAGTGTTTTATAACCTACGTATTCTTTCTCCACAAAGTTACATTGTTTTGCATTTAAATCAGCAAAGTTTATGGTTACCGGTTAGAAATAAGAAGCTGCTGCTGTCTAAAATCAAGGACCTGTTGTTTCTACTTGTGCTGAGAAATGCAACTGGCAGCCTAATTCTGTCCCCATTAAGATTGTAAACTGTCCAGAGACAAGAACCAAAAGCTGACAGGTGTATCAACATTAACTAAGGGGAGCATGACCACTTCATCTGCAACAACACTGAAGCATCGCTGACCGGCCTCAGAGTTTCAGGGTGCCTCTGTCTCTATTATGTTTGCTGGTGACAGCAGATGCGACGGCTCACAGGCTCCTGCTGCAGACACAGCAGTGTTTTCACAGTATACACTGTGTCGTGTGCTCTGGAATCCTCACTGACATATTTTATATGATATCTCTGAGACCACTCGTGTGGTTTAAAGAACCCACAGATGGAGGATGGATAAAGATCCTTGAAGTTTACTTGTCTATAGGGGAGGCATTCGACTTGGCTAACAAGAATGTACAATATGGGAAGCCCGAAAATATATTGTGAAAAGAATGCATGATGTCTCTGTAGTGAAGGGCCCACTCAAAACTTTGACTGCTGTGATGATGAGCACGCATGTATATCCTGTGATCTTTATCAAAATGTATTGTGTACAGTATGGGCACACTTTTATGGAAGCAGTGGAGTTCACATGGTAAACCTACAAGCTGTCATGTTTTATTCAGGGTGTGGCATCAGGAGCAGCTCTTGTTCACGAGCCAACGCCGAGCCTGGCAGGTATGAGGGGGTAAACTGTTACCACTGATACCCACCAGGCTCTATAGTGTCTGTTTCATCATCCTGTCTATTCTTCTATCTGCGTCTTGTTCTCCTATTTGGCTTTATGCTCTCACAAGAGTCATGATTTAACACTTGTGTTCGGGTAATTGATAGATTAAAGTGATAGTTCGGGTTTTTTTTGAAGTGGGGTCATATAAAGTATCATATCATATTCGGTCTGTTCCCTACCATAATTGCCGATCAGTGTAGCCTCAGTTTGGAGAAGCAGAGAGCCGCTCCAGCCCAGACGCTCAGCTTTGTACTGCAGTGAACGGAGTCCAGATGCAAAGCGAATTTTAACCACCTAAAACAAGGCCCACCTAAAAAATCTATATCAGTTCAAGTGTACACTGTACAGAGAAAATTCACACCGCTTTACATCGCCGTCAGACCGCCCTTTCTTTTGGCACTACATTTTCTCAACCGTAGAACCTCCGTATCCCTACGCATTAGCGCAACTGCGTATGGATACGGAAGTTCTACACATTAGGGCAACTACGGTAGGGAACAGACAGACTATAGATATGTACTTTATATGACCCCACTTCAAAAAAAACCAAACTATCACTTTAAGTAAATAG
>OMLP01044945.1:0-20579 GCA_900302685.1 Spondyliosoma cantharus | reverse complement strand
ATTTTCAAGAACCACAGAACAAAATATTACCCAGTCAAAGAAAAGCCAAGCTGTTAGAACAACACAGTTCTCAATTCCGTCCAGTGAGTTGACCATCTGTTCAGCCAAACTCTGTGTGTGTGTGTGTGTGTGTGTGTGTGTGTGTGTGTGTGTGTGTTTTGCTAATGAAAAGCCGCCTTGTGGTGCACGTACAGAGCATAATTCATGCTCATCAAAAGGCTCAGTGTTGAAGCGGCTACACACTTTTTTTTATTTTTTTTATATATTTAAGCCGAGTCCTGACCTGCGTTGTTTTGTCGAGGCCGGACATAATTGGATTTCTTCTTCTGCTGTGGCGATTATTGTGCAGAAAGAAAAAAAAAAAACATCCTCCTTTTTTTTTTCCTCAACCTGGCAACAAACAACTGGACTACACACACACACACACACACAGCATCGTTATTTAAGTTTTCCTCCAGGTTAAAGCGGCAATATGTCGTTTTGGAGAAGAAATTCAAACTCTGATTGTGATATTGACAATATTAAGGAGATAATGCAGACTCAGAAATGTTTATGTCTTCCATAACCGAATAAACAACAGGTTCAAAAGGTAGAAAGGTGGCAGGGTCCGCCACACATAAACAAAGTAAAACAGTATGAAGTTGTTTTGTCCTTTTAAGGTTTGTTTGTTTATTCAGTTTATCGAGTCATGAAGAAGAAGAAGAGTTTGTTTATTCAGTTCCTTCAGTCACTGATCTCCTGCATACATTTTCTTTCCTAAAACTACGTAGTGCTCCTTTAAACACTCAGTCGCTTTAAAACCATCCATCACTTCTTTTTTTTTTTGTTCCCCCCCTTGAAGGCTTTTTATCCGTGTCTAAATAGTTTACCTAATATATCTCGTCTTAACGCAGCCTGTATGTATGATATGAGAACATTCCATCTTTTATCAGAAAACGTTAATATTTACATAAAAGTTTGACTGATGGAAAAAAACGGCCACGTGCCGCCAAATGTTTCTCTACGTTTTATCGCGACTGATTTACTTCTGAGGATTCATCCCCGGTTTGTTGATTTTGGAGCAGCTACAAAGACGTACGTGGTGAAATCAAACGTTTTTGCACTAATAAATTGAGTTTACAGTAATGTAAATAGTTTCGCTCTTAATCTGCTTTGCAGAGTCTTGACAACATCCGCTGCTGCCGCTGCAGGATCGGGACTGCGGGTCACTGAACGTCCAAGTTTGACCGCAGCAGCTCATCCTGCTGAGCTACAACATCGTCCTCCTTAAGTGAATGATTAATTAGTGCTGTGTGTGGGCCGTGTTTCCACCCCTCTGTTAGCTCGTTTCATTGGACATGGATTTCACATCCAAGCAGCACTGAAGCAACATTTTATCAGACGGATTGTCCTCTTCCACTGGTTTTTATCGTAAATTTAGCTCGATACCAAAGTTGCAGGGTTCCTGTGTGAATTTCCTCTATTCAGGATCACCAGTAAGAAGCTGCTCAGGGGTTACTGCCAACAGACACAGTATTCATTGATACTCTTGGTATGTTATTGTTACGGTGGGCCATGTAAATGTGATCCGGTGTGAAGTCAACGATGATATAAACCACATGCTCAGTTAGATTCACACATATAAAATGCTAGTTAACCCGCGAGGAAATCTCGGTTTGTTTGCATTATTTTCCGGAGTTCTAGGAATTTATCTTTAGTTTTTGGTCATTATCGCGCGCGCCTGAAAGTTAGCATTTAGTCTTTTGAACAATTGATGTTATTGCAGTTTCTTGTTTCTTTTGTAGCTTTTTATTCCTGTTTACAGTCATGCACATAACATGTTAAGATATATTAAATTAAAATGTTTTACTGGGTGCACCTACATTATGTGCTGGAGCACCTGAGTCAAAAAGTTAAAAAGTGCAGCCTGTGTGAAATTTAGTCTGGAGCCCTGCACAGTCACCCAAAAACATTTCTGTATCATTATTTTCATATAGAAACTCAAATCAATTTAGTTGATTGAAGATTTGTAAGGAGAACCTGATGCTTGTTTATTAAGGAGGTTATCTTTTCACCTGTTGACGTGTTGATTGGCTGCTTGGTTGGTTGGTTGGTTGATTTGTCACCTGGATAACAATAAAACTAATGAACAGATTTCCACAAAATTTGGAGGATGGATGGATCCCAGCCCAGAATAGACCTCACTAACTTTTGGTTCAGTTCTGGATAAAGGGACGGATCCAGGATCTCTTTCTGTATCATTACAAGATAGGGTGTTTTTTTTTTACTTCTGTGTATCAGGCGTATTTATGTGGCTGGAAGGAGGTATGCACTCTACTGAATGCCGGTGTAGTTTCATTTTAACTGTGACAACACTGCTTTAAGACTCCCAACATACATTTGTCTCTGTTGGTTATCTGCCAGTTATTTTCTTGATTGTTGGGATAAGAAATGTCATAAAATGGACCATGAAAAAAAGCCTGTTTTTTTAGTTTTCCACAGCCCGAGGTGAAATATTCAGATCGCTCGTGCTGTTTCACCAACACTCATAATCAATTTATTATTAGATATGGCAAAGAGGGGCTGAACAATCCTCCAGTTTGAGATGCTTGAGCCACAAACTGTCTGGTGGTTTTGTGTAGAAAGCGACAAAAACAAGAATTTGACTTATTCCAGAAGCTTGGAAACCCAAAGAAAGTGTCTTTTACTGTCGCATGAAGTCATTTATTTAATGAACCACTGTAGGGAACTAGTTGACTGATCAGCCAGTTAGTTTATTCGGTATTGTCTATCTTATAGAGCTTTTACATAAATGAGACCGAGACTACTTTACACATCTGGGTCACTTATTGAACAGTTCTGTGCTCTTACTTTGGCGAGTTCATTCTCCGTCCTCAGGCTATAGATCCATTTTCAGACACGGGGAAACATTTCAGTGACATAAGTTTTTAGTTTTTCATTGTTCTTTTGATTCAGTTCTGTTCGCCATGTGTTTGTCCAGTCTGGAATATAAAGTATGTGGAGAAAAGCCTGATTTCCACGCTGACACCACGCGCACACTTCAGCGACAACATTCAGGGAAAGGAATGATTTTATATCCTTGGATGTGAGTCATTAATGCCGGAGGGGGGGGTTTGCTATGAATAAGTTACTGAGTGTGTTTTTTTTTTTCCCCCTTTCACTTCTGGACTGTTGTTTATAGCTTGCTGATGCATTATTTAGCATATTTGCCACCAGGGATATCTCATTGTTCAGAAATGAACCCGTTAGTGAAGTCTCGTCCGTCAGGGAGTGTTATCGCACCTTAATGGTTGAGAATGCAGCAACTTTACCTCAGAATGGTGACATCATGTACAGTTTGCTCATGTAACACCACAAGCTCATTTGTGGTGAGAAGAATCGTTCTGTTGTTATGACTCAAAACTACTAGGAAACCCTCGTGAGATTTCTTTTTCATGTGGTGTTTTTCCTCCTTAGTTGTGGAATCATGTTTGTTTAACCATCTGAAAATGTCTGCTGTGCTACATTTGGGACATTATTTTGTATTTTGATGGGCATGTTGAGGAAGAAGTTGAGAGATATATCTCTGGCTTGGCTGAATTTACAAGTCGGTCACACCAGCTTTGGCATAAACAAGCCAGCTGTCTTCTTTTTTATACATAACATATTTGCTGTCCCGTGCAGATTTATGGAAGTCGAGCTAAAAACCTTCCGTTTATAGAACCACCAATTATTGAAAACAATGGCTCCACATCTTCCACCACTCAGCTCACACCAGCCGTTTGCCCTCTCATTCTTCCTGCAGAGCGGAGAGACGCTATGTGGAGAAGTACTGGAAGGAGGTGCGGGTGGGAGACTTCATCAGGCTGCGATGCAACGAGATCCTCCCCGCCGACGTTCTGCTGCTGAGCTCCAGCGACCCCGACCGGTTGTGCCACATCGAGACGGCCACGCTGGACGGGGAGACCAACCTCAAGCAGAGACAGGTTGTCCGCAGCTTCTACGACCTGGTGAGACGGCCGCTCCTTACCTGTTGTTTCCATCCTGTCGTTATTGGTCACACAAACTAGGTCCAAAACTCTGGATCAATCCGCTGCACTTCCAGCTGTTTCAACATGCTGCTGAGGTCAACTGCTTTACTGTCAACTGCCATTTTCACTCCCAACTTGATGTACACAACCCAAAAAGATCCTACTTCCTACTAATATATGAACATAAATAAGATGTATAAGATAAGTACCTGTAACATACACTTTGTACCCAGTGTACAAACTGAGTGAACAACCTGTACGTTTGGTATTTTCTGTGCACATTAGTAGCATTTACCCATTTTTAAGGTTTTAAAACGTCATTGTCTGTTTTACTTCTTGGTGTTTTTGTTGCTTTATACCAGAGCTAAATGTGTTCTCTTTGTCTTACCTTGAAAAAGATTAATATTCAATACCATTTTCAACATTCAAGGACATCAAATTTGAGGTTCTTAATAAAAGATAAACATAACAAGGCTATAACTTGACAATGACAATCTTGTCTAGTAGCAGAAAACAGAATGTAGTAACGTTAAATTGAGATTTCACACTTTTTAAAATAAATATTTGTTTTTATCTTTTAAGAATTGAGAAAGTGCTGCCTGTATGTGTCCATCAATACTGCCGAAAATGCAGTTTGTAACATGCAGTATTGACATGTCTCGAGAAATCAATATGTTTGTCGACACGTGTAGAAATATAATACTGGTAATCTTGATAAGCAGCTGATCATTCACTAATTTATTGAGTGATAACATGGAACATGTCAGTACGTAGAAAATGGAAGATTTTGTTGCTTTTATCAGTTATAAATTCAATAATGTGAATGTTTTTCCTGTTTGTTTAACTAAGTCAAAGTTAGGTCTATACAATTCTGATAATTGCTGCGATATGTGTCAATAGTCCAACGATGTATCCAATATAACCATGAATCCTTATGATAAGCAGTTTTTGTTTAAACTGTTTTCAGAGGTGTTGATTCACAATATGCTGTTTGATTGTGACTCTCAGTGTCACACGCTGTGTATGTGAAGTAAAACTCAACAGCAACTGTCTGTTTGTGATTAAAGGTTGCAGCTGTTTGTTGTCTGTTTGCAGGATTGTGATTTCGACCCACTGAAGTACAACGGCGTAATTGAATGTGAGAAGCCCAACAACGACCTGAACAGATTCCGAGGCTACATGTGAGTAAAACACTTCTGAACACAGGCTGCTCAACTTTTCTTATTTGATAGGTCACATGAAAGGTTTCAGGTTTCAGGTTTCATTTTCATTTCACTGTAAATTAACTCGGTGGCATTTTGAGTCATGTTAAGAACCCAAATGGAAATAATGTGAAACTGCGGTTTGTTGACAAGCCAGGAGTTTTCAAACTTATAATTATGACTTAAACAGTTTTTCCAAGTTCCAAGATTACGATTTGCCTTCTTGGGATGCGGTTGCAGGGTTTTGCCCGTTTGACCAGGCACATTTGAAGATGCATGTGCTTCCTCATGACCAGAATAGACTGAAGCAGCAGCAGCAGCAGCAGCTTATCTTACTGCATCCTGATTACTGTAGCTGTAGTTCCTGGACCTGTTCAAGAGCCAGCTTGAGGTTTTAGCAACAACAAGTTGCCCCTCTGTCAGCTGATTTCCTGTTGTTACCTTTACTTCCTTTTTGTCTGTGTTTGCAGTAGAAACTTTGAGAGGTTGCAGGATGTGTTTTTGACAGAATGGAGGAGAGCTCGTCCAAGTTTCTCTCAATGAGTCAGCCTGTTGTGGTTCTTTGTTCCTTTCCTTGATATTAACAGTTCAGCTTATTGTTGTTTAGCTTGTGGATATTGTATTTAACAGTGACTAACCACCATGCTGGTAAGTGTCTGTCTTAAATTGGCAACATGTAAGAATTTGTGGTTCAGACAGACAAACATTAACTGAAACAAGCAACACAATGGGAAGAAATAACAGGTTTAACATCATGTCAAAGATGTCTATGTTTTTGTGTTGCGTTAGCATGCTAACCAGCTAGCCCAAGCCCATCTTGTCTTGTAATACCACTCTTAGCTCCCAATCTGGACTGCTAACTGCACGGCTAACTGAGCTAACTAGCAGCTGGAATCGGTTACTCTGCTGATATGCAGCCTCCTGTTTGTTTGGATTAACCTTCGACAGATCGCCTATACGTTCCATTTTCACTTGTTTAATGGCAGTTTTACATGTCAGGAGAAGCTCCGCTCAGCCTGTAGTACACAGTTGTTTCATGTCTTCCGTGGCTCTGGAGGATTCAGCTAACAGACAAACACTCCAGTCTGGAAATATCGCCGATGATGTAACCCGAGTTGTCTTGGCTTTGCTTTGGAGACTGAACATTTACAACTAGAAAAACGTAGGTTACAAGTGGAGGTGTTGAGCTTGAAAGACATTTATTGGGAAAGGTGGGACTAATTAAAGATGCTATTAAGTTGCTTTATTGGGAATGTAGGATCCAGTGTTTTTAACCCATACTGAGGCCTGAAAGTCAGGATGTGTCTGGATCTGGAGCTTTGATTTTAACCTCTCTCCAGTGAGTCCCTAAACATTGTAGAAGTGAAATACCAACTTACTGAAATGTCCCTTTTTAAAAACTTGAGTTAACACCATTACATCCTCAGTAAAGCAGTGGAAAGTGGTGGTGATAAGTCTCCAGAAAGTCACTGCTAGCAGCCCTGTAAAACCACAGCGTTGGGTTTTTTTTACACTTTTTATTTAAACAGTTACGCTTAAACATTTAATCGGTGAGCTTTAGTGGCTCTGGAAGGAAGATTTTAATTCCTTTTGACCAGAGATAAGATAGCCGTTTCCCCCTGTTCCCAATATCTGCAAAGCTAAGCTAACTGGCTGCTTGACTTGTAGCTTTATATCCACTGTGCAGACAAGTGATGTTCCTAACAACTAATTTCCCAAGCGTTTAAAAAGAAGTTGACACTTGCACAGATACCATTGGTTCACAGTCACGAGATTCACAAGCACTTTTCCCAAAATGTTGAACTATTCCTGCTAACTTCAGAGTTTATTTCCGTGAACTGCTGTGTCTACTCGGCCTTTTTTCATTGCGTCTCCTCGCTGAGGCGCGGTGGAAAAGTTTGCGGCAGGCAGAAGATGAGAAACGTACGGTAAAGAGGCCGGACTGACCCGCAGCCACATGAGTATGACATTCAGTCTTTGCTCAGAAGGAGACCAGATGCTGCAGGTATTCAGTTGCCAGGCTACAGTGGAGCACGGGGCACAGCGGCAGAGTTGAGAGGGGTGGTGGTGGGCGGGGGGGCAGTTGTCTCAGCAGTGTTTTATTACATTACAGCCGATGGCACCAAGTGTAATCTCACGACCTTTCTGGGAGAGAAAGCGTCGTGAGCATTATCAGTTTCTTTAACAGCGGCGAGCTATGAACAAGGATGAGCCGTGTGTGTGAGCTGCTGGGCCCTCAGGGACACTGTTATTAATCTGTAATGGTGGTGACGTGCCAGTCGGCCGGCCGTCAGAGGCCAGAGGATGAACATTCCTGTTGGTAAACATGCTGACTGTTGCGTGACTTTGAGAGAGGTTACAACAGAGATGGTTAAGCGCTAAATGTTGTAAATGCTGTTTAACTAACACACTTGTAATCCTTGATTTAGTAATGGGATTAAGGCTGACATTAAAAGCTCAGCCCTATTCTGCAACAGACAACATTTGCCCGATTAATGACAGATGAACATAGATCTCCCTTTAAGTTACAAGGAGGCGGTTTGAACTTCAGCTCTGAGCTGAATTCAGTCTTTGTAGGACATCGTCGTTCTAGACGAGCCTGACAAGCTTTAAATCTTAGTGTGAAGTGAGATCTGAGGGTCAGCGATGAAGCAGTGAATTGCCTGATTGACTCTAAGCCCGGTTTCTGTGCAGCGGTAGCACAGTCAGTGCTTCTATATCAGAGGGGATTTTGTGCTGAGATAAGGGCTCCTCGTGAGGGAAGACCATGATGCTTTAGAGCGTGATCGATTGAGGCGCTCAGCAGAATAAACTGATGTTGTCTGTGAGGCTCTGGTCCAGAGAGATACTCTATTTCTCCTGAAGCATCAGTATTTTTCACCTGAGTGTAAAGACATCTGAGATCATTTCGCCTTTGTTTTCTTACAACCTGAACAAGCACTTATAGTAATTTTTATTCATCTTCTGACCCGACAGAATCCATCGAAGTGGCCGAAGAGATGCACTTTACAAAGAAAACCTGCTGCTGAGAGGCTGCACCATCCGCAACACAGAAGAAGCTGTGGGAATAGTCATTTATGCAGGTAGGCCCCCAAAACAACTGTTTCCTGTGAGTCGTCACACTCAATAGACGACCTCTGACCAGCTGCTGCTAACTCACTGTGTGTGCTTGCAGGTCATGAGACCAAAGCCATGCTGAACAACAACGGCCCGCGCTACAAGCGCAGCAAACTGGAGCGACAGATGAATGTAGATGTGTTCTGGTGTGTCATCATCCTGCTGGTCATGTGCCTGTTTGCTGCTGTTGGTGCGTAAACACCTTCTGGTTTCTGTGGTTCTGTTTAGAATCCCTTTATTTACTCAGATGTATTGTGAAAAAGTAAAGAAATTCTCCCTTTGAATCTGGTTTCCTGTGCTTTTTATTTATATCTTGTCATTCCAGTGTTTATATGCGTTGACCTTGTGGTTTTGCCGTTCCAGGTCACGGGCTGTGGATGTTTCAGTACGGAGATAAGAGGCCTGTGTTTGACGTTCTCAGTCCAGAGGGGACAGACTTATCACCCATCATGTCCGCCATTTATCTGTTCCTCACTATGATCATCGTCTTTCAGGTAGGAAACACAGAGGAGCTCAAAAGAAACAAAAGCACAGATAAAGATATAAACAAGACACACAGTATCACTGAGGTTGAAGCGTTTTATCCCGCCGCTCACAAGCTCTGCTGTAAATCAAACCCTTGGCTCTCATCGTATCAGCTCCTGCGGATGTGTAACCTCTAGATCTGTATCTTCACATTTAATCTGGAGAAGCAGTGAGAAGGCACTACTGCAAAATAATCTTTTATAATACAGGATCAAAAGGGGAGTAAGTGCAACCTGGCAGCTATTGATTTGTTTATTTGGATTTTTTTCCAGCATGTCAGTGAAAATGTCACCCTGTCCCCGTGTCAGCTGTTGCAGCTAGTTCCCCTGATATTTCCTAACGTTTGAAACGAATGACAAGTCAGTGGAGATATCAGTTTGGTTACACTGCACAAACAGTCACTGTTTGAGGTATGCACAGACATTGCTTGATACGCTTTCAAATAAACACATGACTTTGTTGGCATTCAGGCACAGTGAGACTGTGCAGACAGGATCGCCCTCCCAAAAGCTGTGACTCATTTCTCCGGAACTACTTTCCTGAAATTGTGCCTGGAAAAGACTCACCAGGGAGCACAACAACATTTTTCAAACAAATCAAATATATAAAGCATACCCAGTAGACTTCTGTGTAATTTAGTCATTCATTTAGCTTTTGACCTGTAGAGAACGTAGAAGAATAGCAGCTGTTCCTCAACTTTTTTGTCAGACACACCTTAACTTTGTTTACTATTTCCATTACTTTAAGCTAGCTAGCTATTTTATCTGCTTTTATTTAACCTTTTAATCTGTTACTTAGCTACTGTTTTAACTTACCTTGCCAACAAACAAGTGCTGCTCTAAAATGTATGAGCTGTAACATTCTCACAGGCTGGAACGACTGATAACAAAGTGCTACCTCCTTTCCAACAAACACTCTGTCCCCCTCCAGGTGCTGATACCCATCTCACTGTTTGTGTCGATTGAGATTGTCAAGATCTGCCAGGTGTACTTCATCCATCAGGACATGGAGCTGTATGACGAGGAGACGGACTCTCACCTCCAGTGCAGAGCTCTTAATATCACTGAGGATCTCGGCCAGATGCAATACATCTTCTCTGACAAGACAGGCACGCTGACGGAGAACAAGATGGTGTTTCGCCGCTGCACCGTGGCCGGGGTGGAGTACTCCCATGATGCCAATGGTGAGACAATCCGGCAAACACACACACACACACACACACACACACACACACCCTAACAACAGAAACAGTTACCAGTCATTGCCTTTTTAAAGTAACTCTTAGTGTGTGTCTGTGTGTCTGTGTCTGTGTGTGTGTGTGTGTTATCCAGCCAGAAGACTTGCTATGTACCAGGAGATGGACTCGGAGGAGGAGGAGTGTACGTCTCACGGTGGCACCCTGCCCAGGAGGGACAGTGTGACCAGCCACCAGAGCGCCCGGGTGGTGCTGCGCTCCCAGAGCACAAAGTCCCACCGCAGGACGGGCAGCCGAGCGGAGGCCAAGCGAGCCAGCATCCTGTCCAAGCACACGGCCTTCAGCAGCCCAATGGTCAGCGCAGCTCACCTCCACCTTCTGTGCTCATACTCTTGTGTCGTGTGCTGTCCGCTGATAAACCCTCCTCTGTTCTGCAGGAGAAAGATATCACCCCCGACCCTCAGCTCCTAGACAAAGTCAATGACTGCAGCAGTCAGATGGACTTCATGCGCTTCCACAGCCAGCCCACGTCGCAGCTGCCCTCTGACCTCGCTGACATCATTGATTTCTTCATCGCGCTCACCATCTGCAACACGGTGGTGGTGTCCTCCCCCAACCAGCCCAGACAGAAGGTACAACTCACCTCAGCAGCATCTGCCCAGTCAAAGCTTCTCTCGGTCAATAAGGGATTAACTTTTACTATTTAGAAACTAATTACATAGTTGACTTGGTCAGATTGACTGTCAGATACTTGTTGTTTATTACATTGATTTTGGTGTAACTATATTTGGAGGTCACATGTTCACAGTTCCTGGCTCTGGTTTAACTCTCTTGCCTTTCTTACTTTTGTGGATGAGACAAAAGGAAGATGGTTGTTTCTGGTGTTGCGCTGCCTTGTCGGCCCTTGACGGCGGCTTTTTGAGGCATGTAATTCGGTGAGAGAAATCACGAATTTGAGCTCAGTGAATCAGTGAATCAGTGCACAGGAACAGGGAAGAGAAGAAAGGGAACGGCACCTGAGCCTGTTTCTGTAGTATGCATTTCTATTTGGTGCAGTTTCTCCAAATTCTTGTCCTCCGTCTCTTCATCGGCATCATTTGCAACTCCTTATCAGATATATTGGTGATAAGAAGTGGACATATTAGCAAGAGCAGAACAAACTCACCAAGTGGACGTGACTTTGTTTTAACTGGTCACAAGTTTCGGGAATTCTCCCATTCAAGCCACCCAAAAAGTGGAGGTATGATCAACATCCAGCAGCAACAAACCCTTCTAATATCCTTCCAAGCCACTCACACAAGGTTCTCTGTTATGGTGCAACCTTTTTATGTTTTTCTTGTTTTGAACCACATTGGGAGTAGTTTCCATCTTTTCACGCAAAGAATTCAACTTCTCGCCTGTTCTTTTGGCTACTTTTCCTACAAAAACAGCCTCAAACGCATGAAAACTTCCCCGAAAACTCTCCAAGTCTCCTTTTTGCACGTAGCTTTCACTGCCTGCATCTTTGATGTGCTCGGTCCAGTCGCGGTTGTGTATCCGTGTTTTGTTTTGTTTTTTTGTGTGAGCCTAGGTGTGGTTGTCCGGTTCAGAGGTGACATCCTCTCGTCGCCACACGCCGTGCGCACCAGCTCGCTGTCCTGGCAGTCACAGGCGCGAACCTGCTCGGATTAAGCTTTTCGTAAAAGAGGACACATTATTTATGAACTGTGTGTTTCTGTTTTGAGGTGATCTGATAAGATAAGAAGCAGATTTAAAACTGCACAGAAGCATTGTTTTTGACACAATCTCTGTTTTCTCTTTTTTTCTTATTGTTTGTGCTGTTTTTTTGTCCTTTGGGCCGGTGTAATTGTTCACATTGTTATTATGATGCCCTTGCGGCTCACCCAGCACCTGAATGATTTATATCTATGTGTGTGAGAACTCCTGCTGCCAGAAGTCCTCAGTGTGAGTCACTCCCTCTGCTATTGTACTGCGCCACCTTGGGATAAAGGATTGGCTAAAGGATAATAGCCAGGAGGTGCATTTTCATCAGTACTGAAGACTTCTGTACCACCAGAGCCGGGCTGGGTCTCTCAAAAGCATCTTAAAACTGTAATGATCATAAAATCCACCTCGCAGAGTTTTCTAAGCTCAGGGTCAGGTGTTTCCCAGAAGCTTTTTTGTGTTCATTCTTAAACTGGCAGTGTTTTGCTTTAACTTCTCACTATAAACTACATTACATACATGGAACAATGTAACAGCAATGAGACCACGACACCATCAGCATTTAGATTGGTTCCCTGTAAACTTCTACCTTTCTTTGACAAGTAAATGTTGATTGGTTTTTGCCGCTTGCCACAATTTTGTTTGCCTCCAGGCGCGAAATATCCTGGGAACATGAAGGCCAACTGTCCAGTCAGGCTGGCGGCCCGGCACCGACTCTCTCTGAGCGATGCTGATGAAAAGTGAAGCTGAATTTTAAAGTCATGTGCCTGCAAATGAATTGCACTGTTACTGATTTACATCAAACTGCCCGTATGTCCTCCATCAACCGTCTGATTTGCACCTGCTACGCTGTCTTTGTCATGTAAAGCGCTCAGCTTCCACACCTCAATAATGGGAGTGATGGCTGCAGTCATTTGATGGAGAAAGGTGGAGGCGACTGTATTTATTATGACATCTTTTAATGGTGAATGAACGGAGGTAACAGCTGCCAGGGCTGCACAATACTGGAAAAAGACAGCTTCGGGATATTTTGCTTTTCTGTGATATATTTCAATATGAAAATAAATTATCTTTAGTAGCTCTATTTGGAGAAAATCAATCTAGATAATGTAGGTCTGTGTTTTTCTTTGGTTGATAAATGTATCAAGATTGATCAGTGGATACAGAGAGAAGATGAGGAAAGAATATTCTGAAAAGCCTTTATTTTCTAGCTTTTATTCAACGCTGTAGCTGATGAACAGCTGTTTGTCAACATGAATTATTAACGGCTGAACATTAAACTTCATAATAATGTTTGTAATCATTTTGAGTGTAGGTTCAGCTAGTTACTGCTGCAGGTGTGACTGACTCAGTTTTCCTTTCCTTCAGGTCCGTATGAGGTTTGAGCTGAAGTCCCCGGTCAAAACCATTGAGACCTTCATCAGGCGCTTCACGCCCAGCCGCCTGACCTCGGGCTCCAACAACAGCAGCGCCTCCAGCCTCATCACCAACCGCTCCTCCAACAAGGGATGCTCCAGCTTGCTGTCCTCCCCCTCTGCGGAGAGCACGCTCACCAAACTGGACGAGGAGCAGACGGCCAGAGGCCTGGAGCACGCCTTCAGCCCCGTCCCACCCTGCTACGACGGGAAGGGGTGGAACCTGGAGGAGGGCGAGCTGCGCTACGAGGCCGAGTCGCCCGACGAGGCTGCGCTGGTCTACGCTGCCAGGGCCTACAAGTGCTCCCTCGTCGGACGCCTCCCCGACCAGGTGACCGTGGAGCTGCCACACCTGGGGAAGTTGAGCTTTGAGCTGCTGCACACGCTGGGCTTCGACTCCACCAGGAAGCGCATGTCTGTGGTGGTTAGACACCCTCTGACGGATCAGATCACTGTGTACACTAAAGGAGCGGACTCTGTCATCATGGACCTCATCAGACCCCCCGACACAGGTAGGAAACACTCATTTGTGCTGTTATTTTAGCCATTTTCAGAATGTATCATAACATGAACATGAATTAATTGGATGTGCACTCGCACGTGATTAACGATCATCCTGCTGTCAACATTTGCCTGATGATGGGGTTTGAAGCGGGGCGCTGTATCATGTCTGCACACCTCTCGACCAGCAGTGATGAATCGTGGGTGTGAACCTGCAAATCATTCCATGTAATCTTCACTGGACATGTCAGCAAATTGAGAATATTTTCACTTCACCCAGGTCAATCCCAAATGATAGATTTGTATATGTGGACTAACATGCCTGCACAGGGAGGAGCTCTGTGACGCTGTTCACATTTGATTTTCCAATCCGTCCAGAGTGATCCGACATCACTGGACTGTGACATTTGCAGAAAAGTCTCAAAATCTGGCATTTTTTAAGGGGGTCTGGAGACTTTATCCATCACAGCTGTTACTGTTTACTGCATTTGTAAAGTTTGACATGTTTACTGTCAGTATGTTATATTTAATACATTTGGTCTTTTAAAGCAGTGCTTCAAACAGCTGTTGGGAGGTACGACACACTTCAGACACGGAAACGGACACGCTGTATTTTAGAGTTTACAACAGACAGGATTTTAAAGCGATGTCGCAACAAACTGACACTTTTTACAATAATAGAAACATCTTAATGAATTGTTTTTAATGTCGAGTTTGCAAGAAGTCGCCAGTGATTTGTCTCAGCCGTTTCACGTAGTTTGACTCACGCGGTTTGTCAAGGGAGTCTGGGGATATTGCGGTTACTTGTTCAATGGTTAGTTGAAACAGAACCACAAGGATGTGTTCTGAGTGATCGGATCTCGATGCAGCTGAGCAGTGTTCAAGCTTTCAGTCTTTCCACTGATGTAAACCTATAAGGTAACACGTTACGTAAGAACTTAGATTTTTAGAGCACCTCACTGCTGCAGCGCTCGATGCGTCCTGACTGGTTCCTTTTTAAAAAAAAAAAAAAAAAAACGCTTCCTCGTGTATTTTTTTCCCCCCCTCTGATCTTGAAACCTTGTTCCATACTCCTCAAGTTCTCCTAATGGCAAAGGTGTTCCAGGTTGTTAGTATTCCAGGCACACAAAGAGCCACACAGGCACTTTTCACTAATGCTTTGTACACAGTCACCAGACATCTGTCCAGGGGTGCTTAGCGAGGACCGTTCCAGTCGACGAACCAAAGGCTCGACAAAACACACAGTTTGTGAATACGAGCTGTGTGCCTTTCTCTGCGGATTGAGAGTTTTGATACTTTCAGCGTATTTATAAAACACCCACATTGGCTTTATAATCAGAGAAGACCTTTTTAAAGGGCCACTCCACTGCTTTCACACATAGTTTCCTTTTCTTGTCATTAGGATTCTACTCAGCCTGTAAAAAGCAGTTAATAATATGATGTAATATATTATGTCTTCTGCGAGGGAGCTTTGGGCTTGAGCCTGAGTTACTCACTGGCATGTGGACTTTAAAGCGGCAGCCTGAGACCAGTTGTAAGGGGAGGTTTTGGTCTTGTTGTGATAGTAGATGTGTATTTTAGTGATTTTGGTATGAATTCTAGAGACGCAGCAGTTGACTGGCCAGCGACTGGATCAGTGTCAGATACTTTATATCATATTCACACACACGCAACTCTCGCCCCCAACCGGGCCTCCAGCCTGAACTGAAAGAAACTGAATATTTTATGGTATTTACTCAAAATACGTGCACTAGTTTTATTTTCAGGTCATCGTGAGAGTCTCTCCCGCAGTTTGCCGTCGTTTACAGTCGTGTTTTTTTCCTACACCTCTCTCCTCTGCTCTCCTCTCTGCTGCCTGCCGGTGTGTTTGACAGATGCAGAGCGGAGCACAGACGGGCACGTTACTCGAGCTGATGACAGGATGTGTTGTGATCTGTTGCACCTGTTTTCATTTTTTTGGGAAGTAAAACATCGTAGCAGAAGGTTATGAATCGCACATTTACTTTGAGAATAAGGATCGGTTGTCAGAAGCAGAGCAGCATATTTTTTTTATTCAGCTCACATGTGATTTGCAGCACATTACAGACAGACTCCTTCCATTTTTACCTTTCACAATAAGAGTCCCAGATAAAGCACTATACACTTATAAGAGGGAGCTCAATTCCACTTAGTCGTTTCTGTAACAGGCCATTAAAATGGTTTACAACGTGACATTTTTATTAGATATTTAATGGTCAGGTTTTATTATTAACATGCAATTGAATTTCCATTAAAACAAGGTTACAAAAATGTCTGTTTATGCTGTTAATTATAGTATTTGGAAAGAAAGAGAAAGAAAGAAAGAAAGAAATTGGCAAGTCAGTCTTAAAAAAAAATAAAATGGAAAACTCTAAAGTGCTCAACTTCTATTAAATCCACCTGCGCATAAAGAGCTTGTGAAGAAAGTGACCTCTGTGTCTGGTCATTCATGAAAGTTGATTTGGTCACCACACAGTAACTATCACAGTCTAAAATTATGGCCCTTTTTGTCTCGTTCCTATCTGAATATAAACCTGTCTATAACCTTCCTGTTATATTGTATTAGACCCAGCGCTTCTGATAATGAGCTCATGATCAGCTATTTCTTCATGAGCTCATTATGACCTCAGAGAACAGTGAAGTGCTGCAAGTCACAGGAATGTGATTTCCTTACATGGGTGCAGGATGACAGTTGCCAAAACCATCCAATCAATGAGTTACGTGTTAGTCTGTATGACTTCATGTTTACTGCTCTTGATTTTTTGTAGTATGTCAAACTGAATACTACTTTTTTCTTGATCTGAACCACATAAACTGAATTGAGGATATGAAAAGTAGAGACTGCACGTGTCTCTCCTGCATCAGTTTTGTATTTTTTGAAAATCTCTTTCTCTCGTGTCCCCTTATTATATAGAAGTGTCATGTTAAATCACTGGAGTTCATTTTTAAGAAGTCTGAATTTGTCTCTTCCTGATTCACAGGCCTTGATTTAGTAACTTAGTGATTCTCTTTTAGTGTGTAAAATCTCCATAAACTGGCTGTATGTGCTTCGCATGTTTACATTTTGATGGTTGTGACCCAACCTGTACAGCAACTCATCCTGACTACCTCCAGTAAAAGCATTCTGTCATGTCGTTTGGGCAACTCATTTATTTAATATGTCTGTTAGTGGCTCCCTGCTGCTCATTAGAGGAAGGCACTTCCTCTCTACGAGGCAGCTCAGCTTCTGATGGTTTCCCGATAAATTATCCGACGACGACTTTTTAACGGCCACACATAAATGGAGGAGAGCACTCCCATCTCGTTCTGGCATGTTTTCTCGATGACGCTCAGTCCTTTTCTTTGGAGGAATTCTGAATTACAATATGATGTATTGTATTGATTTTCCATTATGACCACTGCGCTGGTTCCTCTGCGTTTAGGGTTGGGCTTTGCTGATTGTTCATCATCTTTAATGCCCTCTATAGAGCGATGTCTGAGTTGGCACTCTTTGCCAGTTTTAGAAGTTTTTCACTCGCTTAAAATTCACTGGAGGAGAGAGACTCCATCGGGACAGTTGTCACACACCCCCACCCGTCCTCCACCACGTGTCTCAGTCCAGCCGCTTTAATGGCCGACAGGGTGTGTCTTCTCACAGACAACTCACTACTTTGTTTTACCATTGAGTCAAAACCAGCCAATTGGAGTGCAGCGTGAGTTGGGCCTCCTCATAACACAGACCTCCATAATGGCTCCATTCAGGCGACGAGGGAGTTGTTCAGTGTCACTCTAATAACAGAGCACATGGAGGTAGACTGCAGACCCTCGGGGCGTAGAAGTTCCACTGTGTCATTACGTAACTCCAGTTTCGCTCCTGCCGCAGCGTTCTGTGCAACAACAAATTCCACCTTAAAACACAATTTACATTTTTTTTTGTTTTTTCAGCCTGAATTTCTGTTTTTGGTGATTTCACCGAAAATCTTCCACTGGTGAGAAATTTAAAGATGAATAGATTTTCTTCCCTGGGCCCTGATCATAGCGATCTGAACTTAAAGAAATCATGATCACTATTATTATGATCATTATTATAAGAAGTAGCAGTAGTAGTAGTAGTAGAATATACAAATATTTTCATTTGGGCTGACCGTAATGCTCCAAAGCTTGTACCGTTACCATGGTAGTCGACACCCAAATCAGTTTTTCGAGGGAAAGAGAAGTGAAGTTGTGCTTAAGAGGCCACAGACCGATAAAGAAAGCAACAAATAGATCTCCTCCGTTTCATTTACGTAGTCTCAAAACCTACGTACACTTCCATCAGTGAAGGCGGTTGCTATGAGGGCGCGTTTGGTCTGAAGCAGTGCTCAGACGGGTGGTGCATGTCGAAGTAACATCCACAGGGACGCCAATTCAAGGTCTCCCCTGAGAACCGTCGATTGTAACGAGATGATCAATGCTATTCACTTTATGTGTCATTGCTTTTAATGTTGTGGCTGATAAGTGTATACACAGTATGCAGTACACATATTAGTAGACAGGTAAATAATGACCTCACTGAAGCTTTGAGGCCCCAGAGAAAAGGTACTGGGACTAATTATCATCATGAAGCTGCTATGATCAATATTTGTATATTTATAGCGGATTAAATGACTGTGTCATTTGAAAAAGGGGCAATCGACGTTATGCACCCACAGATTCTGCTCAGATGCTGCAGCTCAGCCTGTGTCTGATGATCATTTTAGTGTCTTTCAACTCATTGTTTTGGTTTTCCCGCCCACAACTTTGCTGTTTTGGATCTCTTTCACTGCTGTCATGCTTTTGTTTTCAGCTGATTTTGACCCTGGAAGTCGCACTAATGCTGCAGCCCAGGATCAAACTGTAGCCTGTCACAATTAGCAACTAGCTGGTTGAAATAAAGGAGCATTTAGCTGCTAAAGAGCCAGATATGTCCCTCGGGAGTGGGTGTGGGATAATAAAGAGCTAAAAGGAGATATTGGACTTGGATTCATCACAAACACGTCTCCAAATGAATGATGATCTTGTTCTGTATATGTTGGATGTGTAAATCGGAGACTGTTTGCTAACACGTTAGCCATAGCAACTGAAAAGGTGATAATATGCCAGTGTTGTGTTTACAGCTCGTTTCCACCGTGGCCAAAGAAAATAGTTGTAGGTTTTTAAGGTTCCCCGCGGAGCTTTCTTTATAACAAACTCTCTGTTAGCGTTCGGTGATACTCAATAAGACTCATTGTGTGTGTCCTTGAAGTCTTAACACATATGATGAATGCATTTCCTTTCTCATAAAACATTTGCAGGGCTGCAATGTGGATGTGGACTGTGTGGAAATAAACAGGCAGCGACGCATAAAAAAAAAAAAACTAAAGGAAACTTTAACAGAGGGGTGTGAATCCTTTGGTGGAAAGTAAACATTGCTAAAAAACAAAGTTCCACCTCGCAGCAATTTGTCGAACGGGCAAAGTCCTGCTGCCCTTGGAAATGATGTTTTTTCACAACCAAGAGGAATGTGCCATCTTACTTCATTATGAGACGATCGAATCAAACGATCAGCCCTTATTGACAGTTTTGTGTTAATTTGTTCTTTTCAGTAAAAATATAATTTGTGCATGTGTGTGTAGCGCTGCCTGCCAAGCTGTTGTGTTATTAGAGAGATTTACAAGGCTGGCGATCAGAGGCTGGTTGGCTGGTGCATCTGTGTCAGGAGACTGATAGAGCCAATCTGTTTGTGGACTGTTTCTCTGCCAAAGAGATGTCCAAGATGCTGAGCCGGAGAGACACTTAATGAAGACTCCATCGCAAAACATGATCCTGCAAAAAAAAAATATGCACTATTCAGTCATAACGAGATCGTTTGGACAGGTGATCGACATTGATTACTTTGATTTTTCATCACATTTTGCTCAGTATAGTCCAGACGCAGCTCGATGACTAATTTGAAGACTTGTTGAAATATATTGCGGCGCAGCATACATGGTTAATTTAGGTGTGAACACAGATGGCTCTCATGTGCCTCTTGGAAGACGCCCGTGGCAATCTGGAACCAAAATGCTAAACCAATTTCCACCAATTTGCTTAAATTAAGGAGGAAATTCAATTCTTCATTCTTCTGTTTTATTCTTTTTTTAAGGAAGCTCCAAAGGGAAACGCCAGAAAAAGATCGTCAACAGGACCCAGAACTACCTGAACCTGTACGCCGCAGATGGCCTTCGCACGCTGTGCATTGCAAAAAAGGTAACAAGGGATCCATAAATGTCTTAAGAAGTGCTGGACGAATGCCCTCTCTCTCAATAAACGGCTTTAGAAGTTGGAGATGATGTGTCTCAGTGGCAGTTGGCTGTGTTTGTAGCCCGGCGCAGATGATCACATGGACCGGCCCCTCTAAAGTGACATTCTTTGTGACTCAGCTGCAATCTGTGCCACTTTCTCAGGCTGTTAATTTATGCTCTCGCAAGCCGGGCTCATTATATCCCTGCTTGTGCAAAAGCCTGTCACCGAAGCGATGTGATAAAACACCTTCTCAAGGTCTCACATTCTCCTGCGGATCCTCCTCTGCCATGTAGCCAAAAGAAGCTGCTCCACTCTTACATTTCTTCTAATACGTTAAAGGGGCGCGATGTAGAGTTGGAGAAGACATTCAAACACAGAATCTTGAATTTTACAACATGAGTGAGATAATAATACAAACTCAGTAATGTATATCTTTTCCAGACGTGAGTAAACAAGCTGTTCTCAGAGGAAAAAGGAACAGAGGTGGCAGGGTCCGCCACATATAAACAAAGTTTATAGTTTTGTTTATTCAGTTTATTCAGTCATGTAAACAAAGAGAGTTTGCTCGGGCATTAAAAAAACAGTCAATAAAGATATTTCTCTTCTGATTCCCAAAACTACATAGTGCACC
>OMLP01044944.1:0-21500 GCA_900302685.1 Spondyliosoma cantharus | reverse complement strand
ATTATTATATTCATTATTAATGACCTCTCTTATAATACTGTATATGTTTCTTTAACATCAACATGTATATAAAACAGTGCAGATGAAGCTAATTAATCAATGAACGATGATATAATTACTCAGACATTCAAATCAGTATTTGATTATTTTTATCATTCTTCAAACATTTTATGAATGAGTGAGTGATCAGCTGATTAAAGGAACAGTCAGCAGTTTTCTTGAAGAAATGTTAATGAGAAGAGAAAAATCTTTATTGGCAGATTTTTTTTCTGCCTAAACAAACAAAATAAAAACTAAATAGAAAAAGAAATCTTTCATATTTTCCCCCATGAAATAAAACATTCCCACGAAACTTTAAAGGTCTCATATTATACTGTTGTTCATCAATTTCACACAGCTGTCAAAGGTCCAACAACACTGTATTCGATATGCATTGCCCCAAACCCATCTGTGGTCCTGAATTTCAGCTGTCTAAAAGTTGCTCAGATGAGCTCTGCTGAGGTTTCCTGAGGAGCATCCAGCTGCAGCCCCAGAGCCCCTGACGTGACAAAGGCCTCTGGCTTGACGGAAGTGACATAGAATACCAGAAATGACATTTTTTTGAGGATACTCACTCTTCGTGCCAAATAATGACGACACTTAAAAACAAGGTAAGCTTTGCTACGTCGATAATGTTGCCTAGCTAACTACGAGCTAACTAGCATTCTGCAAGTTTGATAACATTCAGATCCAGGTTGGTAGAATCTGGTATATTGCCTTACCCTTATTGAGTTATTTCATTCTGCTACACACAGGTATCTACAGCCCGGTGGAGGTGCACTCCCTATCAGTACAGAAAGCCACTGAGCTGTACAAACAGGGCCCACAATATGAACCATGGTAAGATAAAGACAAGAGAGGTTTGACGATATCAAACATAGATGTTTTCATATATAATGAAGTGTATAGTAATTGAATATACTATTTGTTTATTGACTCTTCTTCCTTTTGACAGCGAGTTGGACCTCTTTCAAATCTGTCTCCAGCAAAATCTCAGCGCAGAGGCCACCAAAAGGCTTCAGGACTTTGAACTGAAAATGAGAAAAGTCCTCCAATCAGAAAAATTTCTGAAGCAATTGTAAATGTTTTTTGTTGTTGTTGCTGCTAAATGCAAGTTTTTACTGTAGATAGATAGATAGATAGATGTGTTGTTGCTGTTGTTGTTGTTGCTGTTTTGTTGCTGCTGCTAAATGCAAGTTCTTACTATAGATAGGAAGATCGCTATTTAATAAAGATGAGCAGTTCTGGTCTCTAATAGTTTTCTTTTTCTTATATAGAAAGGTCCTTTTGTGACTTTTTTCCCTATAAATCTGGATTTTCATGAGAAATTAGACTCAAATTTTCTGATTGGTCAATGTCTTGTTGGTAAATTTATTTAACACAAAATTCCTTCATTTGATCTTTAAAAAGTATGCTAAACCTGATCTAATGAACACACCTTTTCAAGTTACATCTATGTAATAAAAGTAAAATGTGTAGGCTATAATATCCATCTCTGTACATAGACTACAGGAACACAGGAAAGATTAAGATGTTTAAGGCAATGGTAGCCTAAAGACCACGTTGAAATGACTCGTCAGTTTTACTTTAGGATTAATCAAAATTGGAAGTAGTGTTTTTAATTTTATTTTGAAAAAAGAGGTCACTTCCGGAAAAAGGTAACTTCCGGTATGCTACGTAAATGCTACGTCACTTCCGTCATGCCAGGGGCAATTCCGTCAAGCCAGAGGCTTGTGTCTGGTCAGGTGCTTCCACTCCGGGGCTGCAGCTGGATAGTATTGCCTTCAGCCCCCAGTCTGACTGTGCTACGCATCTAATACATTAGGGGGCGGTGTGTATATTTGACGCTGGAGCAAGAGAAGAGACAAGATGAGAGTGTGAAGGTTGTGTTGATACCATAGACTGTGGTACATGTTTTCAGAAACAGCGGGAAAATCACCACCATGTCCAAATCTGTACTGCGGTCAAGCCAGCCATGGTTCGCGTCTGCTTGGTCAAATCAGCCACACCCTTTTTTCCAGTGCGCAAATGCACTATCATTTACGGTAATCGCAACGAAGCCGCTCTGAAGAGCTGCTGGTAGTGACTGTGGGGCAGACTGCAGTCTCACAATCAGACCCATGAAACATACGATACATTTACAGCCATTATTCCCGGTAATAAACTGAAGGTATCAGCACTGCACGGAAGTGGGATTTTCGTCCCTGTAAACGCCCGCAAATCTCCCTATTTTTCAGCAGTTAACGCCAATTTACAGCCTGTGAACATCGCGTTCGTCTGTGCCACATATTGATGGAAACGAATCATGTAGTGGAGCTCGCGGAGGTGCTAATGGTTCGAATTAGCATATGAATAGCAGCGAAACCACGCCTGGCCAGAGAATGTCCGGCCTGGCTTGAGTTTCCTCACTCAGACCAAACGATCTGTTTTTCCTCCGTCTTCCTTGGCACAGTTTCAAGAATATTTGCATACACACGGATCCACTCAAAACGACTCAAAACGCTGTAGTTCATATTCGAGGCCTCTAGGGGCGCTTGAAATTCACCAAAAACAGAGAAGAAGAGACGGAGCATGCGCATAAAGCTTGCAGCTTGCAGACATAGCTCCGAGCAAATAGGAGGTCAGGGCCTCGTTGTGAGGCGAGGGTAGTCTGTGAAAACAAAATGCTCGCAGCGATAAACCTCCGCGTCCCTCTGCGGCAGCGAAGCACCCTCCGTCGGCGACACTCTCCGTGGCAACCCGGCGAAGCTCCTCCTGTCAGCGCAGGCCTCCTCTTGACAATAGAGCTCAACAGTGTGGTTCCGGAAGTGAAAATGCCATTCATATTCTCCATAGAGATTTTGATTATTGGCCATGTTGTCGTAACCATCCAAACTAGACTCACCACGAGCTATGAGATTGTGAAATGATGGTATATGATCCTGTAGAAGCCACAAGTCCGTATGATATCAACCTTGTTTTAAGAAAAACACGTTTTGTTCGCAATGTCATGGAAAAGTACTACACTACCCACAATTCTATAGTGTAACAGCGACGGCTCTGATTGGTGGAGCTCGCTGTCACCATGGAAATGTTTACTGAACCCGCAAATTTCATGTACGCAAGTTACTTCTAACACTGAACTCTACGATCGTTTACCACAGAGCTGCCATGATTTCACCTTCTGACCTACTGCGTTCTTTTAGAGATGAGGAGAAGAGTTTCGAAAGGGTTCACCCGAACATGAAATTTGCGGGTTCGGTAAACATTTCCGTGGTAACAGCAAGCTCCACCAATCAGAAATTTGCAATGGTTTATGGGATGAGTAGTTCCTTTACTCTTAAGATAATTATGTACGCAGTCTTGTACCTTTGCTTTTTTCTCCGTTTTCCAAAAAAAATGTTTGCGCCAAATTAAGTGTTTTATGGTCACGATTCATCTCGTAGCTGATTGGCTTGGTTCCAGGCTTAAAACGTCAATGGAGTAAATGCATGGCAAATTCACTTCCAGAACCGGAGCCGTTAAAAAAGTGGGCGGTCACTGTTGAGCTCTATGGCCACTAGCCTAGCTCCTGCTAGCTAGCTTAGCCAAACCTGCTTCGTGTCCAATAAAACAAACACCGCGATGGAGAGTCCAACTCACACACTCAAAGCACGTCGTCCGAAAACAGTTCACAGCCCGTTAGTGATAAAACATGACACTGACGACACACACAGTCCAATGTTAGCTGCTCCATGGCATTAACATAGATTTCCAGGCATTTACGGGGACGAAAATCCCACTTTTCATGCACTGACGTCACTCTCCTGCGCCGCTTGGGATTGCGAATTCAAACTGAATTATGGAACATTTTTTGCGGGGGGCGGGCATGAAAACAAAAAAGCAATGTCCTCTATGTTTTCTATTTAGTTGTGTCACAAAATGAGCAGTCTTGAAGAAGAAAATGAAAATGCATTTCTGTTAATCCATTTTAATTTGAATTATGCAACAGATTTGCTTGAATAGACATGTATTTCAATGACATGGCAGGACAGGAGTTGGCAAACATTGTTGCTGAAGGGTTTGGTTTTGTGGTAAAGCAATTAACTTTTTGTTTACTTACTGCTTATGATACATTTTATATTTGCTCACTCATTCTCATCATTTAACTGCTTTTCATACAAAAACATTCTTAAAATAACAATGTTTTTTATCAAAAAGTTGAGAGAAAAGTCTGCCATGCATTATGTTATGAATGTTTACTTTACTGAGAATATGATGAAAAATGGTAAATTCTTGTACAACCCTTAATGGCATTCCAACAAACTGTGCTGATTGCATAGCATAAGCTCTATTTCCAAAGCTAAAATTGTTTAGGAATCATTTTTGTTCATTAAATGTTTCTTGGTGTTCTTCTCTGGCTTAAACAATATGATGTAACACTTTGGAGCAAATATACACAGTATCAGTCCAAAACTGGAGGCCAGAATAGCAAATATCTCTACAGCCACAGTAAATTTCCCAGGAGAGCTGACATATGCTGGAATAAAGGTGATCCAGACTGCACAGAATATCAACATGCTGAAGGTGATGAGCTTGGCTTCATTGAAATGATCGGGTAATTTCCGGGCTAGGACAGCTAACACAAAGCAAAAGAGAGCCAGTAGGCCAATGTACCCAAGCACAACCCAGAACCCAAAAGCTGAGCCTAATGCACACTCCAGGATGATTCTCTTCTTGTATAAAATTAGGTTTTTCATTGGAAAAGGGGGACTAAGACCCAACCAAATAGCACATATTAAAACTTGAATAAATGTGAAAGACACTACAGTCATCCTTTGCTGTAGAGGGCCAAACCATTTCATGACATTATTACCTGGGAGTGTAGCTCTGAAGGCCATTAACACTACTATAGTTTTTCCAAGAACACAAGAGATGCAGAGGACGAAGGTGATCCCAAACGCTGTGTGGCGCAGCATGCAGGACCAATCAGACGGTGCTCCAATGAAAGTCAATGAACATAAGAAACATAGAGTCAAGGAGAAGAGCAGCAGGAAGCTCAGCTCAGAGTTGTTAGCCCTGACAATCGGGGATGTCCTGTGACGAAAGAACACAGCTGCTATTATAATGGCAAGACAGGCACCAGCAACTGAGAACGCAGCCAGGATGATTCCTAGGACCTCATCAAAAGAGAGAAACTCTACAGGCTTGGGGAAACAAGTGTCTTTCCCTGCATTTGGCCATAGCTCCTCAGGGCAAGGGAAACAATCAGGGGAATCTGAAACAAAAAATAAACAGGGCTTTCAGCAGTCACATATTTATCGTTGTACATATGCTTTAGAAAATAGGGAAATACCTGTAACATTACTAATTTCTCCTTCCGGGCAAGGTATACAATCATAACAGCAGATGGGTTTTCCTTTCTGCAGCACTTTACGAGTTCCTGGAGGACAGCTGTCACTGCACACTGACACAGGCACCTGGCACATAAATACAAACAAACTGACAAATATTCAGGTGTGCTATGCAGCTCTGAGGAGAGAAGGATGGGTTTATTGTTATAATGTCTATCTATCTCTTTAATATCTATCACTGTCCTCTAATAACATGTGCTTATATTAGGCAAAGAGTCCACTGTCTGCCATGCTTTTTCGGTCAAAATTGACAGTCTACCCACTGTTTTTATTTCTCCTGGGATGGCGTCACCGCTTTCAGAAGTTCGCCATTGGCCCTCAAACCCCACCCTTATTGCCGAAGCCGACCCATATAATTTTCTTTTTGAGTGCCTCTGACAAGACCACACAAAGGAAGGTGTTCTTCAGTCCCCACCCTGCATTTTCCAAGATCATACACCAGCAATGGTGGGATGCTGGCAGATGACTCATCATTGTCTCCACCCCTGGTTCCTTTGCTAAGATGATGCCTGTTTCCCTGAGTGCAGAGGGTTACGACATCTCATCCGTGTCTGGAAGAGTATTTATGGAATATTTGGACAAAATACTTTGCTGGGTTAGCATGTGGCTGTGGTGGCCAATAATCTAGATTGCGCCTTGTAGGGGTTTATATAATGATTTGTGCACAGAACAACTGCAAGACCCCTTGACAAACTTCAGTACTGGCTTGACTGTCTATGGAAATGTCCCGATGGTGAGGGCCACACATACACCCCAAATACAGCTTCATCCCTGCTCCCCTCGCTGCTTGAATTTGGCTTTATCTCTATACCCTGTCATGGCAAGATGCAAAGAATGGATCATGTTCCAAACAGCCAATCTGATTCTGCAACTAACCAGGTCAACTGAAGAAAGAGCACCCTCTGACACACTAACTGGCAGAGTATCTGGGTGCGGTGCTCAATTCCACAAGGCTACAGGTCTTTCTGTCTAAAATTAGACATGGAGCCCTTCTGCAGGCAGTCCACAAACGATAAGGTGTAACGATGACATTGCTGGCTGTCATGCAGGTGTTTGGGCTCATTGCAGCAGGGCACCGATCACTGTACCAGCAAAAGGATTTTGAAATAACAGTTTTAAAATCGTGTATGTCTTGTAATAGGGTGAATGTTGTCTCTGTCACAGCCTCTCCTTGGATTTGGCGAGGTCAGTTGCTCAGAGGGTGCAGACAGGCACCCTGTATTTATGCAAGGTGAATGTTGTATTTCTTTGAGTAACAGTAAAGGTAAAGTAAGTCCCACCCAATTCCAGGTGCATGGGTAGGGCTCCTTACTTCTCCACAGTAAGTATTTTTGGTTGCAAGAAGTAGGAGGGCCCAGTCACCTAATATATTGCTGGTCAAGATCAGTGGGCTATGTCTGGGGAGGACTCCACCCAGTGTACCCACAGAGTCCAGTTGAAGGGTGAGCATGTGTGAGATGGAAAATGGGTAAGATATGGCAACCATGCGTCTGTAGGTGCAGCATGAGCCCTTTACTTTTGGACCCTGATGCTCCAACAACACATGTTGAAGGTGCTGTGAGATGGCACACCGCAGACACGCTTGCCTTAGATTATGTGATACACCTAATTGGTAGCAAAGCCACAATTTGTTTTTCATATGCATATTTTTAGTGATCAAAGAAGTGCATGTGATTGGAGTAGAACTATACCCATAGAGTCCAGTAGAGGACTCTGCCTGTGCTTATACAATTAAGGTCACCGCCCCCTACATTATTATCCCTCTGCCACAGCATGTAAAACATCATTGGAAAATATTATCCCACAAAACATACTGTAATTTTGGAAGATAACTGCTTCATTTGTCTATCTCAGTCTGCAACATTATATCAACAGTTACAGTACCAAAACCTATTTCAATATACACATACTGTTCACTTGAAGATAACAAATTAAAATACTTATTTTAGGCTTCTTACTTGTGTGCCACCATCCACCCAGGTGAGGTTTCTGTTGATAAGAAACTCCTGGCCCTCTGGCAGTGATGCATCATACAGCCCGACTGTCACCATCTCAATACTGCCACTCTCACTTCTTTGCCAGTTAACCAGCTCATATCTTGCCACAGGATCTCCATTGGCATCAAATGACACATCGTAACCATTTTTGGAAAAATTAACCTTCTTCATCTGAGTAAGAACCTGTGACAATGGAGTCAATTAAGCAAGTAATGGGACGAAAGGGAATAATGTTAAATAAAAGGATTATTTGGTTTCAAAAAAATGTACATTTTAGCAAACAAAAGGGACTATGGTTGTTCAAGCATTCATATTGGACCAACCTGTTTGGTCTCGGTGTATTTGTTACACCGCGTTGTAGCATTCATGTCCCGACACACCGCATTATGAATGGCATGTGCTATTGCATAAACAGCCTTATATACCATGTTAGTGATGCGGAGCTGAGATGTGTCAGTGTACGGGTTCTGGATTGTCTCTATCTCTTCAGTTCCATCACACACACTCTCATCTATGGCTTTACCTAAAAATACAAGAAGACAGAGGAAGGCGGTATTTTTTAGCCTTGACAATACTATTACTTTGTTATACTTCTTTATGTATTTATAATTCTCTTGTGCTTTTGTTTTGTTTTGTTTTGTTTAACATTATAATATTTAGCCAAACATGCCATTGTAGAAGCTTAACTATTCTGTTATTTTTTTCTTTATTTATACCAACTCAAGTTAAGTAAACTCAGTCATCAGATCATTACTCTCATTGATGAAGGGAAAAACAAGTTTTACAATTGTTCCTTTCTTTATCAACTGACTTGACCCATTTATAGAGATACA
Organism: Spondyliosoma cantharus; assembly: GCA_900302685.1. Lineage (NCBI taxonomy): Eukaryota > Metazoa > Chordata > Actinopteri > Spariformes > Sparidae > Spondyliosoma > Spondyliosoma cantharus. Next base: position 13,259 of record OMLP01044944.1, on the reverse strand, counting down.
GTATAAGTCTACTTCATGTTGTTGTTCAATAACCTGAGATTCCCTCTTAAGTAAAATCTAGGGTTTGATCCTAAAGCAGCTACAGAAGATGGGGAAAACTCAGCACAACTTCCTTACCTTTTCCTAGCCTGCAGTTGAACGCATCCTCCCAGAACTCAGTAAGCAATGGAGAGGCAGCCACCTTAGTGAGAGAGAGATCCAGCAAGAATTCTTTCAGACCTGGGATGACAGATTGCTGAATGCCAAATCCAATGGCTCCAGCACAGATGCTGAAGCTCAGCAAGTCTGGGTCGGTTACCCAGGACTCACTGCCTATCCACTGGCGAGGTGGAGAAGGCTCCCGAACCAACTCCTTGAGCAGGATCCTCATGTCTCCAGAGGCTACAAATGCCACAACAACCATAGCAGTCGACCTGTGCATTATATAGAGTGCAATATATTACGCCAATACAAGCATAGAATTACCATTTTAAATTCGTACAAAGATAGTCAACACCATCAAACATGCAAAATGCTTTAGTCTTTTGGTGTGTTGAACAATATGTTTTATAACAATATCAATTAATGGTCAAAAACATGGTAAAAGAAGAATTTTCAGCCAGTCATGAAGATAATGAAATAATCTTTTGTCTTATATTTCACAATTTTTCTGTCGTTTTGTGTGCAGATAGTCACTCAACATGCAACAACTCATCACGTGGAGAGAAATTAGTTCCATCAAACTTGACTGGTGTCAAGATACACAGATAATTATGGATAATAATTGAGTTTGTGATGTGCTGTATAGTTGCTTACGTGTCTCACTATGAATATTTTTTTTTACCGAAAAATAAATAAAAATCTTTTTTTTTTTTAAATCCCCCCAAAAAAAAATCCATCCTAAACTACGCATTTTATGTGGTTTTGTGTATATGTCAGGGTCAGCAAAGAGACAACAATCAGTGATTTAGAAACCTGCGGATAACTTCAGCTACTCTCTGGATTCTGCTACGTGGGTGGGTCCTGTAGAAAGATTCAGAGTATTCCACACAGATTCCCTCCTTCTGTGCTGCATCCAGGAAAGATGCCATGCCATTATTTCCATAGTCTGTATCTGACCGGACAGCACCTATCCAAGTCCAGCCAAAGTGTTTTATCAGCTTGGCCAGAGCATCTGATTGGAACTGGTCACTGGGGATTGTTCTGAAGAAACTTGGAAACTGCTGTTTGTCAGACAGGCATGCACATGTGGCAAAGTGGCTCACCTAAAGGACAAAACACAGTCCATTTTTTTCCCGTAGCAATATTTAGAAAAGTTGATTGACCTAAACTAAAAAACTAGTTTGGCAGAAATTCAAGTTATTTACTTGAGGAATATTAAAGGATCCAATGATACGAGACATGCTGATGGATGGTGTCGACCCAGATTCACCAACAATAGCCATCACCATACCAGACTGTGAGCAATTGTTGTTGGCATAAAAGACCGGGTCTAGGCCATTTGAAAGCTGGAATGTCACATGCATTGCCAGGGGCACCGAGGCACACGAGTCATGGATCTGATAACCAAGTTTGATGCCAGGCAGCAGCTCTGTGCTCTGATTAATCTCCTCAATGGCAAAGACCATTGCACGTGAGAAGCGCAGTTCACGAGAGTCAATGCTGCAAAAACACACACTGTTTGAATTTACATGTGATGGGAACAAATAACAGTTTTAACAGAAAAAACACCTCAACTTACCAACAAATAGATATTCAACTTAATCTAAAGTCTTAAATTGTTATCCTGTTAAATATTCAGAAGACTGATGTTTAACACACATTTACAGTTGAGAAAAACAAAAATCCTTCTTTGTCATGTATTCAAAATAAAATGTCTGTAATGTATGGCCAAACATAGACTTCTACTGACTCTACTACTTGTGTGACTATTACAACTGAAATCAACATGGTCAAACACTCATTTGGCATCTCATGTGACAAAAAAGAGAAATGCATTTTTAAAGTTTACAATACTGCAGTTTTAGTTCAGCATGGTCATTTGTAGTATGCACAGTGGGTTGTGTAGACTGCTGTTATCTTAATATGTGAAATGTGTAGCACCGGGTTCTGTTCTGACAGTCTGAAAGCTTTGACAATGAATAAAAATGTCAACAAGCTTTAACTGTTGTTGTTTCACAAGACACTTCAACTGAGAAGTTGTACAAGTGGTCTCACTCAATCAATCAATCATCACCTCTGCTGGGATATTATGCAAACCATTTTCTATAGCTTGTTACTGGTTCAAATCAGCTTGATACTAGCTGGCTTATCTTACTAAGACAAAGTTAGATGTGTTGTCTTGGAAAGTGTTCTTTTCAGACAAAAAATAAGACTAATTTCATAGAAACATGCCTGTTTTTACTTTCTTGAAATTCCATTTTTTCAGTATACACAAAGGCTTTGAAAAATAACTATAAGCACATCATACAAATCAAAACATTTCTATTCCCACATAGTGTAATAGCCTCACATCCACCACTTCTCCCTCTCACTAACCTTCCTGTGCACCTTTGTGGCTCAGGCATGGTGGTGTAGTTATGCTTCACTGTGCGCAAGTAGTTGTGTATAGAGAAAACACCCCCGACAATGTAGTCACCATCCACTGTGAATGCAGGTAGACGAGCTGTACCCTGGAGTTTGCACTTCACAGGAGAGGCCTCATACAAACTGGACAGGATCAGGCCAATAAAGAGAACTGAGATCTTCATGCCTGTCTGTATGTGGGCACACTACATTTGTGATTTCACTGGTTTATATAGATTTTCAGATAACAGCTTCCCTCCTTCTACTGTGCGACAGCTCACTATACATCAGAGAGGCGATGCCCTTACCCAATGAACTTTAATGAACTCTTGTTTAAGTATTTTATTTGGTCTGCATGGACAATGTAATCTTCTGAATCCTCTTTTAAGCACCAGATGTCTTCATAAATTCTCTATCCTCCTATCCTGCTTGACTGCCCATCACATTTCATGGAGTGTAATGAAACTGAAGCAGTGTTCTTGATAGATGACTATTACCAGTAAACCAAAATACATAATTTTTATATTGTTAACAGTTTAATCTTAAGGACTCATTTAATTTCACTGTTGCTGTATGATGGAAATGTACTTTGGTGACATGGTAGGACAGGAGTTGGCAAACATAATTCCAAAAGGGTTAGGATTTGTGGTAAAGTAATCAACTTTTCTTATTATGTTTTATATTTGCTCACTCATTCTATGTCTCACTTGCATTGTCGCCATTTAACTGCTTTTCATACAAAAGTATTCAAAATAACAATGTTTTTATCAAAAAGCTGAGAGAGATGTTTTCCATGCTTTATGAATATTTACTGAGAATATGATGAAACATTACTGTAAATTAAACAAATAAAGGACATTCCAACAAACTGTGCTGATTGCATAGCATAAGCTCCATTTCCAAAGCTCAAATGGTTTAGAAATCATTTTTGTTCATTAAATGTTTCTTAGTGTTCTTGTCTGGCTTAAACAATATGATGAAACATTTTGGAGCAAATATACACAGTATTAGTCCAAAACTAGAGGCCAGAATAGCAAATATCTCCACAGCCACAGTAAATTTCCCAGGGGAGCTGACATATGCTGGAATAAAGGTGATCCAAACTGCACAGAATACCAGCATGCTGAAGGTGATCAGCTTGGCTTCATTAAAATTATCAGGTAGTTTCCGGGCTAAGGCAGCTAACACAAAGCAAAAGAGAGCCAGTAGGCCAATGTACCCAAGTACAACCCAGAACCCAACAGCTGAGCCTAATGCACACTCCAGGATGATTCTCTCCTTGTATGAAGTTAGGTTTTTCATTGGAAAAGGGGGTCTAAGACCCAACCAAATAGCACATATTAAAACTTGAATAAATGTGAAAGACACTACAGTCATCCTTTGCTGTAGCGGGCCAAACCATTTCATGACATTACTACCAGGGAGTGTAGCTTTGAAGGCCATTAACACGACTATAGTTTTTCCGAGAACACAAGAGATGCAAAGGACGAAGGTGATCCCAAAAGCTGTGTGGCGCAGCATGCAGGACCAATCAGACGGTGCTCCAATGAAAGTCAATGAACATAAGAAACATAGTGTCAGGGAGAAGAGCAGCAAGAAGCTCAGCTCAGAGTTGTTAGCCCTGACAATCGGGGATGTCCTGTGATGAAAGAACACAGCCGCTGTTATGATGGCAAGACAGGCACCACCAACTGAGAACGTGGCCAGGATGATTCCTAGGACCTCGTCAAAGGAAAGAAACTCTACAGGCTTGGGGAAACAAGTGTCTCTCTCTGCATTAGGCCATAACTCATTGGGACAAGGGACACAATCAAGGGAATCTGAAACACATAAGAAAGGGCTTTTAGCAGTGATATATTTGAAGATGTTTTAGATATTCATGAAAAAAATAATTACCTGTATCATTGCTAATCTCTCCCTCAGGACACAGAATACAATCATAACAGCAGGTGGGTTTTCCTTTCTGCAGCACTTTACGAGTTCCTGGAGGACAGCTGTCACTGCACACTGACACAGGTACCTGGTACATAGATACAAAAAAAATAAGCAAATATTCAGGTGTCAGTCCCAGACCACTTTAGTGTCTTATTGATTTTTAATGTGACTGAATATTGGATAACTTTTTACACAGAAGGAGGACTGTGTTGTTCTGCATCGATTGCCTTGAACTTGTATGAGGAATAGATCTCTTCAGAGCCAGAATGGACTTTTGGAATAATTACAGCCACCAAAAACTACGTTTTCAGTACACATATAGTGTCCTTTGAGAGCAACAGATCTGAAATGTATATTTATATATCATTTTGGCTCCTTACTTGTGTGCTACCCAACATCCAGGAGAGGTCCCTGTTGATAAGAAATTCCTGGCCCACCGGCTGTGATGCATCATAGTAACCAACTGTCACCATCTGAATATCAGCATTCTCGCTTTTTTGCCAGTTCACCAGTTCGTATGCAGCCACAGGATCCCCATTTGCATCAAACGACACATCATATCCATTTTGGGAAAAATGTACTTTCTTCAGCTGGCTAAGAACCTGTAAGTATGAGGTGATATATTTAGTATTTTTATTGTTGATGGTGATTTTAATTAACAAACCATTAACTTATTTAAAAAAAAAACTTTACCCCATCCTTATTTTGGTCTGACAATATTCCCTTGCTTCTCCTGCCTACTTACTCTCAGCTGATAATAATAATAATCTTTTTTTTTTATTAAAAAAAAAAACGGTTTTGAGTGCAAGGACTGTCACATGTTCACAGATGCTGCCACCTAGGATAATCACAATGTTATTGCATTCTTGATGAATATACATTACCAGTGACATCATACATCAGCAAACGTGCTGATGATGTAGTGATCACAAAGACAATAACAATAGTTTTTATACTGTGCAATAAGCCGGCAATTGGCCATGCTTTTTGCGGCCAGGTCCGCGGATTTAGACAGAAGGCGGCAAATTGGTAGCTACTAGCTGTTTGGTTGTGTCCGCTTTTTGTGTAGCGGCAAGCTGCGAACGGTCTCTACTTTCAAATTAAAAGCCCCTAAGCTAAGAACTCAGTTCGAAACTCCAATGGGTTGCAATGTAAAGCTCTTATTTTGAAGACAAATACGTTGTCACTGTTCACTGCTCAACTTCGTGCTTCACGTCACGTCACATGTTTACGCCTACCCCAGTGGCAGCCAAGTGGCGGCATTTGGAAAAGGAGGAATATTACACCTGCCTTTTAGAAAGACAAGCCTTTACCTTGGAGCAAATGTGCCGCCTTTTCTATCTAAGAGGGGCTAATGAAAACAACTGAAAAGCCTGGATGAATAGAGAGGCGAGGGCCCTATCCAGAGACAAAAACGTTGACTTTGAGTCATGTGACAAGGGGGCATTCAACCTTGCCAGAGCAAGACTGAAAGCTGGCATCAAGGATCCAAAGAGGAGACATCAGTAAAGACTGGAGAGAGACCTTAACACCAACAACACCAATAAATAAATTAATAAAATGTGGTAGGTGATACAAAACATGACATAAACAGTGGTGCTGCTATCATGTGTCGGGCTTAAAATATTTTATGCTTGCTTTGATCTCCTGTAAATCAGCTCCGGTGTCAGTATCCACAAGATATATGAGAACAATCCTGGGATTGAGTATGAGTAAGGCTGCTGGGCCATGGACTTAAAAATGTATGCCAGGTAGTTAATATTATTACTGACATTTCAACATCTCGCTTTCACAGGGGAGTGTTCACACCTGCCCCAAGACAGCCTTCATTGTCCCTGTACCAAAAAAGTCTGGTGTGTCTAGGTCTAGGCTGGTTCTCCAACACACCAAAGAAAACTTTCCATCTCGCCTGGACCCTCACTGGTTTGCATTCAGAAACACAGAGGATGCCAAATCCACTGCCCTCCACTCAGCCTTCATACACCTTGAAAATAACAACACCGACATCAGAAGGCTGTGTGTTGGTTTCAGCTCTGTGTTTTCCCCAACACAATTTCCCCCATGAAGCTGTCTGGAAAACGTGGCACTCTGAGCTTGCATCGCATTTTGCAACCTGACTTTCTCACAAATACATCGCAGACAGTCTAGCAGTCACAATTTATTTACTAGAGAGCTTTGTTGTGAAGTTTGCAGACAACACCACTATTAGCAGTCAAACAAATTAATGACTATTCATATCAGGAGGAAAGCAACAATCAGCAATCATGCAAAGTGGTAGACAGATAACAATCTGATGCTCGACATCAACAAAACCAAGGAGCTGACTCTTGATTTTAGAAAAAAAAAATGGGGGCAAAGACACACACTTGGGTTTAAATCAGTACAGCTGAGGTCCAGCAACTGAACAGCTTTAGGTTCCAGGGAATTAATACCACAGAGGACCGATCTCGGACAGATCTCCAGCCTGGTTAAAAAAGCTTGAAAACAACTGTATTTCTTAAGTAATCTGGGGATAGGATTTGTCTGTGAGACGTCTCAATGAATCCCTGCACTCGAACACAAATAGGTGTTTTAATGTTTAATGATCCATTAATTATCAATCCGTCAATGATATTTGTCATTAGTAGTAGCATGAAGTTTTTTTTTTTTGTTATACAAACTTCTGTTGTAAATGACAATAAATTAATCTTTATTTAATTCACATTATCGTGAAAAAGGGGGGACTGGGGTATTTGCTAATTCATTCATTCATAACTCATTCGACTGACCTGTTTTGACCTTATCCTGGTGAATTTGTCACACTGAGCTGTAGAATTTGTGTCCTGACACACCGCATTATGAATGGCGTGTGCTATTGCATAAACAGCCTTATATACCATGTTGGTGATTCTGAGCTGAGATGTGTCAGTGTACCGGCTGTTGAGTGTCTGTATGTCTTCAGTTCCAGCACACACACTCTCATCCATCGCTGCACCTAAAACACACAGACAGAGAATGAGTTTTTTTTCAGCTTTGAGAATTATACTTATTATAAGTGGTTATTATTATCATTATTATGTTTGCTTTAGCTTTGTCCCATTTGACACAGCAAATGTGATTCAAAGACACTTGTATATCTAAATTGTTCCATTTTGCATTGCATTTAAAAGCACTGTGTTGCACTTATCTATTTTCATATGAATAGATTCCAATAGATTTCCCTCTCAATAGAAATTTGGGGTTTGATCCGACTGCAGCTGCTGGCTTTTTAAGACGGAAGGCTAAACTCACAGAGACAATCAAAATAGCAACACAGCCCCAAATAATCTAACTATTAACATCTAAGAAAGATTCTCACTTTTTCCCAGCCTGCAGTTGAACACATCCTCCCAGAACTCAGTAAGCACTGGAGAGGCAGCCACTTTAGAGAGAGAGAGATCCAGCAAGAATTCTCTCAGACCTGGGATGACAGATTGCTTAATGCCAAATCCGATGGCTCCAGTACAGAAGCTGAACCTCAGCAGGTCTTTGTTGGTTACCCAGGACTCACTGCCTATCCACTGGCGAGGTGGAGGTGGTTTGTGCGAAAGCTCCTCCAGCAGGATCCGCATGTCTCCAGAGGCTACAAATGCCACAATAACCACAGCTGTTGACCTGAAGAGACATTTTTCTATAGTTATATTAAATAAATGCAATTATCAAGAAAGACAGACAGACAGACAGACAGACACACACACACACAGACAGACCCACATTAGGCCAAATATGAGAGAAATATAATAAAAAAAGATTAATTTCCAATTTGCCAGTAATGTAATTGGACAAAAAATGTTTTGTCCGCAGAATGTCAGTGTCAACACATGTTGCAAAAGTACAATCAGTGATTTAGAAACCTGCGGATAATGTCAGCTACTCTCTGGATCCTGCTACGTGGGTGGGTCCGATGGAAAGATTCGGAATATTCCACACAGATCCCCTCCTTCTGTGCTGCGTCCAGGAAAGAGGCCATGCCATTATTGCCATAGTCTGAATCTGACCGGACAGCTCCTATCCAAGTCCAGCCAAAATGTTTTATCAGCTTGGCCAGTGCGTCAGCCTGGAACTGGTCACTGGGTATTGTTCTGAAGAAACTTGGGTACTGCTGCTTATCAGACAGACATGCACAAGTGGCAAAATAGCTCACCTAAAGGAATTCAGCATTGTAATTGTTTAATAGGCGCAGACATAAAACATCAGCATTGGCTTGTATTAAAACCAACGTTTGATAGAAATGAAAAAAAATATTTAGGCCTACTTGAGGAATGTTAAAGGACCCAATTATACGGGCCATGCTGATTGATGGTGTTGACCCAGACTCACCGATGATAGCCATCACCATACCAGATTGTGAGCAATTGTTGCCAGTGTAAAACACCGGATCCTGGCCATTGGAAAGCTGAAATGCCACCTGCATTGTCCGAGGCACCGAGGCGCAGGAGTCGTGGATATTATAACCAAGTTTGATGCCTGGCAGCAGCTCTGTGCTGTTGTTAATCTCCTCGATGGCAAAGACCATTGCACGCGAGAATCGCAGCTCACGGGACTCAATTCTGCACACAGACAATCATGTCACTGTTCAAATTTACATGATGAGGACAATTCACAATTTTAACAGAAAACACACAACAAAGGAGACCTGTAATTCATAGTTATGGACAATACAGTAACCTCTAGCTGCATTGCTTCTGTGAACCAAATATACATCACAGTTACCCAACCACCAAAAAAGACACAATCACTAAGTTTAAAATCATGATTCTTTTTTTATATATACTAGAGAGAGAGAAACTTTTACGTGTTTCATTATGCACATCTTTGCAGCACATCATACAAATCAAAACATTTCCACCCCTGACAATGTAACATTCATCATTTATCCAGTACTTGTCCCTCGTACCAACCTCCCTGTACACTTTAGTGGCTCCGGTATGATGGTGTAGTTATGTTTGACAGTATGCATGTAGGTGTGTATGGAGAAAACACCTCCAATAACAAAGTCGCCATCCATTGAGAATACGGGTTGACGAGCAGTACCCTGGAGTTTACATTTCACGGGTGAGGCCTCATAGAAACTCAGAGGCAGGATCAGGCCAATAAAGAGAGCTGAGGTCTTCATCCCTCAAGTGCCTGTTTGTGAGCATACTGTTTGCGTTTTCACTGGTTGATATAGATGTTCAATCATTAGCTTCCCTCCTCCTACAGCACGTCAGCCTACACATAAGAGAAAGGATGTCCATAGTTATCTTTAATTAACTCTTGTCCAAGTCTTTTCTATGGTCTACATGTAAAATATAATAACCATTAAGATTCCCAGTCTTTTTCTTCCCTTTGTAAATTAATAATTGTAAACACCAGATAGTTCTAATCTTGTCTGACTCCTACACCTTTTTTTCCTTTGTTTTTGCGTTATAAAACATATTATATTCTCAAAGGAATCCAAGAGTACTCTACTCTAGAGAGTACTCTATTCTGATAACACTGGAAAAATGTTATAAGTGAAAGTCCAACATTGAACAATTTGATAAGGTCCACAAAGAAAGAAAGAAAGAAAGAAAGAAAGAAAGTAGATTTTTGACTCTCATTGCCAACTCGTGAAATACTGATGCTTTGGGATTGTAGATCAGGTCGGCTGCCATCCCAAAACGCCAGTATTTGACGAGTTGGAATAGAGAGTCAAAGATAAGCTTTCTTACAAGTTAATTTCTAGATTTCATTTGAATGTCTGTTTAACATGATAATTTCACAAATGTATTGTGTTATGTGCCAAATAAAGTCAAGTAAATGTCCCAAAGACATTCACAAAAAGGTGTGGTTCTGTTTCCATTTTAAAGCTTTACTGCAATATGACCGACAACAAACCAAAAACATTATAAAGGTACAGGGACACTTAATAAAATTGTTTTTTTACATACAGCCTATAGAAAAGACTTAGAGTTAATCAAATAACTTTGGGTAAGGGCATCCTCTATCTGATGTATTAATAAAGTCATGTCTAAGTCTAAGTCTATTGATGACGCACAGTAGAAGGAGGGAGCTCTTGTGTGAAAATCCATATAAGCCAATGCAAACACACATAGAGCATGTCAACATACTGTACAGACAAAGAGAATGAAGATCTCATCTGTCTTTGTTTGCCTGATCCTGTCTCTGAGTTTGTGGGTGGTGAACTCAGCTATTGTCCTAAATAGTTCTGGGGATGGTCTTAAACAAAATGCTGACCTTACAGAGGAAAGAACTGGTGGTGAGGCCTCATCTGTGAAATGTAAACTCCAGGCTACCAATCGTCTACCTGCATTCTCAATGGATGGTGACTATGTAATTGGGGGTGTTTTTTCCATACACTACTACAAGCAGACAGTGAATCATAACTACAACACCAAGCCTGAGCCACAAAGGTGCAAAGGGAGGTGAGTGAGAAGTGGTGGATAAAAGGATGTTAGACTATGATTGTTTTGATTTGTATGATGTGCTGAGGGTCATTTTGCAAATAATTTTTGTTATATTCAAAACTTGAAAAGAATTATATGTTTTAGCAGGGAAGTTATGACTTTACATTTTTGACTTTTCAATGGCGCATTCAAATTTTGCAGAGTTCTGATTGTTGATGGTCAGGCAATTCTGTGATATATATTTGATTCATAAGGAGTAAATCTATCAGCTTTGGTCCATAGATATGACGAGCAGTTTTGTTTTTTTGTGTATTTTCTCTTAAAATTTTCAAATTGTCCTCATCGTTTGTAAAACAGTAACATCATTATCTGTGTGCAGCATTGACTACAGTGAATTGCGCTACTCACGCGCAATGGTCTTTGCCATCGAGGAGATTAACAACAACACAGAGCTGCTGCCAGGCATCACACTCGGTTATCAGATCCACGACTCATGTGCCTCAGTGCCCATTGCAGTGCATGCTGCATTCCAACTTTCAAATAGTCTGGATCCGGTGTTTTATACCGGTCACAAATGCTCGCAATTTGGTAAGGTGATGGCTATCGTCGGTGAATCTGGGTCCACACCATCAATCAGCATGTCGCGTATCTTTGGGTCCTTTAACATTCCTCAAGTAGGCCTAAATATCTCATAATTTCTGGAAAATCTTTAAGCACAGTGCTGATTTTTTTTGTCGGTCTTGTTTAAGATTACTCTGTTTGTTTTCTTTAGGTGAGTCACTTTGCCACTTGTGCATGTCTGTCTGATAAGCAGCAGTACCCGAGTTTCTTCAGAACAATACCCAGTGACCAGTTTCAGGCTGATGCACTGGCCAAGCTGGTGAAACACTTTGGCTGGACTTGGATAGGTGCTGTCCGGTCAGATTCAGACTATGGCAATAATGGCATGGCGTCTTTCCTGGACGCAGCACAGAAGGAGGGGATCTGTGTGGAATACTCAGAGTCTTTCTATCGGACCCACCCACGCAGCAGGATTCAGAGAGTAGCTGACGTTATCCGCAGGTTTCTTAATCACTGATTGTACTCTTGACACTCACACAAAATCACATAAAATGTTAGGTCAAATTTAGGATGGCAGTTCTTTGTTTTTATTTTTTTCTTGCTATTTGAAAATGTATCTTTTTTCAGCACAGCTATTTCTTTCATATTCACAGTGAGACAAAAAGGCAACTGTACAACACATCAAAAAACTACAGTGTCATCCATGTTTTTCTGTGTATCTTGACATTTGACATATAATTTGATAGCTTATGTCTCGCCAGGTCAACAGCTACGGTTGTTGTGGCATTTGTAGCTGTTACAGAACTGAGCATCCTTTTGGAGGAGCTGTCACTCGAGCCTTCTCCACCTCGCCAGTGGATAGGCAGTGAGTCCTGGGTAACTAACCATGACATGCTGAGGTTCAGTTTCTGTGCTGGAGCCATAGGATTTGGCATTCAGAAATCTGTCATCCCAGGTCTGAGAGAATTTTTGCTGGATCTCTCTCCCTCTAAAGTGGCTGCCTCTCCATTGCTTACTGAGTTCTGGGAGGATGCGTTCAACTGCAGGCTGGGAAAAAGTGAGAAAGTTGATGTCCTCGCTTTTCATTGCTTTCTGCGTTGAAAAATGATCATGCGTCTTCAACATCAAACATCATTTTTGTAATTAGAGGGAAATCAAGGACTATTGAACAAAAACACGAGGTATAAGGTGCATCAAGATTCTGTGTGCGACTTAATTGCAGTGGTATCACAATACCAACACTGATTAATACAACCACGCATTATATAGGCATGCCCTCAGCCAGCAAGCTAAAACAACTATTCAAAATGTTTACTATCATGTATGTTGATCATATCAGTACTATCATGCAGAAGTCGAGTTCTCCAATTAAAAAAAAAAAAATCGATGTATGTCGTCCCCCCAGTAAAAGTCCCATCCCCCATCTCCATCCCTTCCATTTTACAGTACATGTCGTATGGAAATATAAATCATAAATAGGCTTAGCCTATATAAAATAATTTCATCATCAGAAAATGTTAGGCCTACGCATGTTGAGCGAAAATAAACAGTCTGATAAAATCTGGGGGATAGGGGCACGAAACGCAATGACGCAACATTGTTTTGGTTAATGCCTGAGAGAGCGGCAAAAGCTGTATTACAGAGCATCTTGAGACGCAAACATGCCCAAACCAGCGGCTGGTCAACGGGATATCCGGGATTTTTTTAAAAGGACAAAAATTACAGGTGAGCTATTAATCTCAGTAATTAACCTAGCCTACTTTTTATTAATCTAAAGGCCACCCGACTCGCCACAGGTGTACGCACAGATCC
>OMLP01044943.1:0-34641 GCA_900302685.1 Spondyliosoma cantharus | reverse complement strand
CAAATATAATTGTTTATTGTAATGATTATAAAGTGCTACCAATTATATATATATATTAAGATATCAAAAACCGAGAAAAAATATTGAGGACATGACCTCAGTGTCCTCAATGGCAGCTACGTGACCGCTAACATGAACTAATGAGCAAACATTCATTGTGTGTGTGTGTGTGTGTGTGTGTGCGTGCGCGTGTGCGTGCGTGTGTGTGTGTGTGTGTGTGTGTGTGTGTGTGTGTGAGTGTGTGTGCGTGCGTGTGTGACTGTGTTGGTGTTACAACAGAGGAACCAGACTAAAGCTAAGGAGGAAGAAAACCTCCCCAGAGCCCAGAACAGCAGGGCCGCCTCACTCAAACGAAACAATGCAGCGGGTGGCCAGGTTGGGACTGGTTTTGTCATTATTGTAGAACAGCCCAGTCCTCGTTCTAGAAGGCAGATATTTTTACCATCTTGGGTTACTTCAAACACGTATACAACATGCATACGACAGGCAGAAACACACAGACGTCTGTATTCTGTCATCTTAAAGCATTATGGGAGACTATTCTGATTTTGTTTTTTTATTTTGTTTGAACGCTGATACTATCTGCCCCAAAGGGCTTGAGAGGTGGTAAATTTACAAAGAGGAAGTAAAAGTCTGATAAAGGTTAAAGTGTCGCAAAGCTGACGGACGTTTTATAGCATACTGCACGGGGGAAGTACTGAGTCAAGAGTGAGTCATTCATTCTGATTCATTGATAACAGTTAACGGTGATCCATGGGGAAAGACAGAGGGTCACGAATGTATTCTCATGGACGTCAGAAAGAGATTAATGCAAATTGATTTAACCGTAACAAAGACAAAGACAAGCACACAGAGTGAAAGTGACTGTGACTGTTGACCACCCCGTGAAGCCTGTAAATATATAGAGGGATTAGTCTGATTGTATAGCTGTCACACACAATAAACACATCTTACAATTTTTAACTGTTCTTTCTACATCTTAGCCCACAATAAAATCACTCCTCTCATATTTACATTCAGTTCATTTCACACCTCTGTTCATAAGCAAAAGGTTCCCCTGTATGGGTAAAGCCTCCCTAAAGATGATTGCTACAATCTACATCATGTGTCAACATAGGAAAAGTTGGGTATGCAGATATTACAGAAAGTGTATGAAGCCCATGACCATTATGGTCATATGGGGATTTTCCACTGGCACTTTTGGCTGTGACAGTCAAACTGTGCTGTGCTGGTTTGCTTTTCTTTTCCATTAGCAGTTTAAGTTTTGCAGAGCGGCGACCAAGATGTACCATCTCCAGAGTGGGGCCAGAGTAACCTGCCCCGAATGATGTCTTGTGACTGCGCCAAACCCCGTTCTCGCCCTGCAGGCGAGTGTTGCGGTACTCCACTGGTGTTTGTGCAGGCAGAAGTCTGTGTGTTTTCAGTTCTCAGTCATTTTACACCTTTTACCAGAATCTCTTTCGTTTCACTCCTGTGCCCCTGTCCTTACTCTCAGTTACTGCTGACGGAAAACCCCAATATTTCCCAATTGTGCTGCTTCATAATAAAAGCTTTCAAATAGCTGAATAATGAGGGATTTTAATGTGAAGATTTTACAGGAAATTTTCATCCCCATATTAGCAGACCTCTGACCTCCCCTCAAGACAAGACATCAGTTACGAAATGCACCTTCAAGCTGAGCCCCGACACATTCTGTCATCGTATTATAGATTATATGTAGATTTATTGCGCAATAATGAAGTCTGACTCTTGCTTGGGACCCCAAAGAGCGCCCACTGAAGGACCACACTTAGAGAACCGCTGCTCCACGGTGCCATTCAGTGGAGAAAATGTGATAAAGTGCCCCCCAGGGTGCCCTTTACCTTATTTCACCCCTGCCCTTTGGGCAAACTGAGTCCGCCGCTGACCTTTACACACAGTGTTTATGGTCACAAAACATTATGAATCTTGACTAAAGCGGAGTGAGTAAAGGGGCCACAAGAAGGAAGTTCAATTCATTGCAGAGCATGTAGGGTGTTTGAAGAGAAGCACACGCTCACGTCTGCGTTGATAGAGGGCTGAAGACTGAAGAAACATGGTTTTCCAGATAGGTTTCCAGCGGTGAAATACCTAAAATATTTCCCGGCATGCTCTGGAAGGGAAAAGAAAGGGTTAATGAAACTGGAAGTGAGGCGCAGAGCCCACTCCCTCCTGCCTCTCCCTCCCTCTCTTCTTCTGGGCCCATCCGTCTCAGAGGAAAGTCCCTGACCCTTAATCGATATTTGTCACCAGAAATTATGCCACATTAACTCCCGTCAGTGTCGGCGGGGCTGTGAATAAACTTGCACGCCTCGCAGTTTTGAGAGAAGGAAGAAGAAGAAGAAGAAGAAGAAGAAGAGCGGGACTACTTGTTGTGAGCGATGCAGAGGTGAGTGGAAGCCGACGCGCGTTTTATTTATTTTTGTTGCTGTAGTGTCCGTTTGAGTCCGTGAATGTTACTTTTAAAGTTACACGGTGGCTGAAGTTCCTGTTCGCGCGACGTTTTGTATCCAGCGGTGTCCGACCTAAAAAAGAAAAACCCGCCTGGTGTGTGAGAGGCGGACACTGCAGGGTGTTGGCGAAACAACAATGGTAGAACAGTTTTCTTTTTACTTCGGAGAGCCGAGTGTGTCCACGCACTAAAAAACATACCGCCTTCCCATAGAGTGTGTTAGCTGTGACGTTTAAACCGAGCTGTCTGTAACCGTGAATGTAAAGAGTCTTTTTGTCAGCAGCTGGCTGCAGAGGCACGACTGGTTTCCGACTGAGAAGAAAACTCCACCTCACACACACACACACACACACACACACAGAGTGCATTAATTGCATGCTGTACAGGGATTTGTGTAATAAATGTTTGATTTTTGTTTTTTTAATGAGCAGGAATGTTAATGTCTTACTTTACTGTGCCCTGTGATGAAATAGCCTAGAACCTTAAGGGCTGGACTGCGGTAACAAAGCCCTCACATGTCCATAATATGTGAGCTCCCCACTTAAAACAAATGTCCCTTTGCACCTCTGGATTGGCCATAATAACTATAACAGGCTTATGAGTGATTTTATGTGTGCACAGGCTAACAGGCCAGTCTGTGTGTGTGTGTGTGTGTGTGTGTGTCCAGCTGTCATCATGATCCCAATTCAGTCTCATGCCACGCATTCCTCAGTGAGAGGTGGTATTCCTATATTGGAGCCGGGGTCCTGTCAGCTTTTGGCCTGCCCGCCCGCTCCTCTCACTCTCTCAGCAGGCCTGGGCGTGTTTGTCGACCACACACTAATGATACTTTGTTGGCGTATCTGAGGGACAAATCTGTGGTATTCGTGAAGTCGCTTCTCGGATCGTCACAGATGTTATTTATGGATAGATTGTTGGACGTTTGATTGAGATTATTTATAGCTCCCGGCAGCACTCCTCTACTCTGTGATCTAGCAAAGATTTAGAAAAAAGGCTGGCCTTGTGATCAATCCATTCTAGGTATGCCGTCAATGTGCAATTCATGCTCAGTGCACTTCAGAGAATGATTTTGCTGTGTACGGCAGTTAAAGGACACATTATGCTCAGCTTTAGGTTACTTCCAGAATAGGTTTATATGCTGTAATGCTCGAAAAACACATCAGTTTTCTCATTCTGTCCATTGCTGCAGCTCCGTATTCCCCCTCTGCCTGAAGCATGCCTGTCTCTTTAAGGCCCACCTCCTCCTGAATACCCAGTCTGCTCTTATTGGTCAGCTCACACACGCCTGTTCCAACACAGCTAACAACAACAGAGCAGCCGTTCATTCATGCCACAACTAGCTGCAAGGCATAAATTGTGCAACTTTGTGACATTACAAAGTCACAGAATTAAAGGCGGGACTACTAACAAGGCCTTTCAGGAGCAGTGTTTTCTGTGGGAGAGAGGAGCTTCTGTTGGTGCTCTGAACTTTTTAAGAACCTTTTATAACACACAGAAGGAAAGGATAAAAAACGTACGTATACGTAAAAGTATACTAGGTATCCTTTAATTGAAGGCTAAACTAACAATGTTTCACTTACTGCTATGTTTTTTTTAAACACATCATTACAGAAGATACGTGAAGAAGTAGGAAAGTAATCTAACAAACCTGTATATTATTTACAGCCATGGTATTGTATTATTTCTTAAGGGCCTTGTTTTACAGTGCTTATCTTCCCTCATCATGTGTTGACGTTAGGTAACTAGTGACTTTGAAAGGTGAGTCTGCTGTAACTTTTTACCACGCAACACACCCATTCAGAGAAGCCTCTCCTACCACTAAAAAAGGGCATGGACTCCAATAAAAAACAAATCTCTGCGCAGCGGTAGTAACATATACAGCAGTAGCATTATTTCTTAATAGGACAACTGACAGGTGAGAGCCAGTCTGACAGAGTGACTATTTTGAACATTTTAAGTTCTCTGGATATACTTTTTTTGCTTTTATTGTTGGTTCTGAAAGTCTTGTCTGTAGGATTTAGGAGGACAATTGCAGGAATGAGTTATGATCTCAATCATGTTTAATCACCTAAAACTGAATTTTCTCAGTTTGTGTCCAGCCTCACGCCTCTCTCTCTCTCTCTACAGTCTTTGACCTCACTGGAGCTGGTGGAACTGACGTTTTTGGACTAACAATATGCATTCCAGTGTGGACAGACCAGCAAACAGAGGACCACCCCTTGGCAGCAACAACAATAACAACAACAGCGGCGAAAACAACGGAAACTCAGGTTCCCAGTATGCACTATGTGCTCTGGGGGTCGGGCTCGTTGCCCTCGGCATTGTGATGATTGTGTGGAGCGTGGTACCTGCGGACGCATCCATGAATAGCAGCAACAGTTCAGGAGGACACAATGATACAAGTAGCAGGAAAAATAAAGCGTCGTCTGTGGCGTTTGTGTTGGTGGGATCAGGTGTCGTCATGCTGCTGCTGTCCGTGTGTCTGGGAATGAGGAACAAACAGCGGGAGCAGATGAGGCTTCAGGAGGCCCAGAACAATGCAGGAGTGGCAGCGAGTGTGCATGAGGAAAGAGAAACGTGAGTTAAATCACAGCTTTCTACTTAATCAACACATGGGAATAAATAACCAGAGGAGATAATCAGAATAATTACATTTATTTAAGAAGATGAACGCTTTTTGTGTGTCGGCAGAACATTGATTTGACCATGCAAATTACCAATCTGGTGGAAGTGATAAAAGAATTGATGATGAATTTGATTTGTTATTTTGAACATTAGGAGGATGAAAAATGACTAAAATGTATTTATATGTATTTTAAGAGCATTATGAAAATCGATAAGATAAGCCATAAACTGTGTCTGCCAGTCTTTTATGTCAAAGTTGTGTCACTGATGATCAAATTTGAGATTTGACACTTGGTTGACAACAGATTTAATTCAAGAGGCTAATGAATAATTCAGATGATCCATTTAGTAACTTCCATGCTGGCTTATTTTTTGATACACTGGCATCATAGCTAATCAGGTCTGTGCTGTTTCATGGCAGGCACTCAGGTCTAGATTAGTTCCCAGTATAGCTTGCGTATAATTGACAGTAATCACAAAGTTATTTGTGGTAAAACATTCTCATATACACTACCGGTCAAAAGTTTTAGAACACCTCAATTTTTCCAGTTTTTTTTAATGGAAATTCAAGCAGTTCAAGTCCAATGAATATCGTGAAATGGTACAAAGGTAAGTGCTGAACTGCCAGAGGTTAAAAAAAAAAGGTAAATATACCCAAAACTGAAAAATAATGTACATTTCAGAATGATACAATAAGGCCTTTTACAGGGAACAAGAAATGGGTTAACATGCAGCAAACGAGGTTGATCAAGCCTTAAAAGCTGGTGCTACCAATTCCTACTGGTGTCCCAACTTGTCTTGATTAATTACAACCCCCTTTGCCTGCATAAAAGTAGTATTGGATCACACTGTGGTACCGTACCCTCGTGAGCATTGTTTGAACAGTATTGTACTGTAGAAAGTATTGTGTTGCTATAAAAATGGCGAGAAAAAGGCAATTAACAGTGGAAGAGAGACAGACAGTTGCAAGTTTGACAGGTCGAGTTGCAGCAAGAAAGCCATTGCTAAGACGAGAGAATAAGAAAAATAGGCTTGCCTGGGCCATGAAACGCCACCGATGGACTACTGAAGACTGGAAGAAGGTGTGATGGACTGATGAATCAAAATTTGAGATCTTCGGTCCATCACACAGGATTTGTGTATGCCGTAGAGTAGGCGAAAGGATGGTTCCTCAGTGTGTGACATCAACCCTCAGACATGGATGAGGAAGCGTGATGGTCTGGGGCCAAACTGGAAAAATTGGGGTGTTCTAAAAGTCTTGACCGGTAGTGTACATTTTACATTCAAGGTGCACTATGTCGTTTTGGGGAAGAAACTTTAATCAGAAGAAAAAGATCCTAATTGACTGATGTTTTTATGGCTAAACAAACTAAATAATCAAACTGACCTTAAAGGACAACACAATTTCATACTGTTTTACTGCTACCTTGTTTTATCCAGTTTGTAGTATTACCTCATTAATATTGTAAATATTAAAATTCTGAGTTTGAATTTCTTCTACAAAACGTCATAACAAACAGTCTATATTGGTATTATATTGTATTCCCTATGGATTAGCACCTTAATACCACACTTGGGCAGTTTAATCATAAGATCATCATATGTTTGTTGCATCGCTGTCCTGTGAGAACCACAGATCTCTAAAAAGTCGGCTTGTCTTGAGCTCAGAGATAAAGACTGTCCTATCCAAGAGTGTTAACGATTTATTATAATTTATTTAGCCTAAGAAGTAGGAAAATAAGCTCAACCCATTAAGGGACATGTCAGCTGTCAATTTGTCAATATTTTGCACTTGACATGTAAAAGAAATTGTAATTTGAAAAAGTAACTAGTAACTAAAGCCATCAGACAAATGTAGTGAAGTAGAAGTTATAAATATGAAGAATGGAAACACTCAAATAAAGTACAGGTACCTCACATTTGTACTTAAGCACAATGTTTGAGTAAAAATACTTAGTTACATTCCACCACTGCACATAATACTTCACCTGTCATTCATATCTGCATGTTTCTCTGAATGTCTGCAGGGCTGAGGAACAAGCCCAGCGTTACGCTGTACCATCGTATGAGGAGGCAGTAGGCAGTGGCCAGTACCCTGTCCGTCAGAGCAACCTGCGCCCAAGCAACTCCCAGCTACCTTCCTACGATGACCTGGTCCAAGTCGATGGCGTACAGTATGAATTTGAGGGGTCAGAGGTCACGACTCCTGGATTGCAGCCGGCGCCAGCTCCCACTGCTGCTGCTGCTTCCACATCGAATCGAAGACCTGGGAAAACCGGCCGCAAGCTCCTCCCTATCAAGATCCGCAGGATTAAATCAGAAAAGCTGCACATGAAAAACTTGGATAACTCGCAGCCAGCAGCTGGAATCAGCATAGAACCACTTACCCCACCGCCGCAGTATGAGGATAAAGTGCCACCGATTTAAGATCAAGCTGATGGTGACATTCTACTGAAACTCATGAAATAGTCTCTGACGGGTCACGCGTCACCTTTTGTGGACCCGGATCGACCTTGTTAAACCAAGACTTGAAGGTGGCTGTTTCTTCAGAACATTCTCAGTGGCACTTCGTTGGGAAATAAAAGTATCTGTTTGAATTCATCATTCATGCAACCTTCATGTTTTTTCTAATTTTGGATCTCACTGGATCTCTGAAACAGAAACAAAAGTGACAGACATAGTTACTGGATCCTTCCTTACTGTGACAGATTATGTCGCACTGTGACACTTTGGGATAAAAGCACACACCAAATACAGTTTTCCTTTCTTGTCAAAGTATTTCTCTGTTAATGCATTATCTTCATGTAACCCACTCCCCAGTGGACTGACTGAACACGTCTGCTGACGGTGGAAGAGATCACAGGACATCGACAAGGATTTGTGTGGACACTTGCAGGGCGCTTGTGTTGTGAAGTAGCGGCTGTTTAGACAGTTTTTTCATCTAGGCGGCTCTGGATTGTGACTGCCAGTGATTAACCAAACGTAGGCTCCATGTTGAGTGACTGAGCATTGTGTAAACTCAACTTGATTGACCTGATGTGATGTGACCTACTCGGAAACTCTCCTTCATTGTCAACAACATTGTCTCTCCTGGTTCTCGAGAGCTTTGCAGCAAATTGAAGACAATGTTCATTGGTGCTGCACAGAGCCCAGCCCCTAACCCGCTTCCATGTTAGCTTCTGTTTAGCTTTCAGTTAAAATTGTTTATCCGTCTCCTTGAAAAGCTAAAACACAGGTTTACGTTACAAATTGTGAGATGAGGTCTTTGGACCAAACAATTTAGGAATCTCTTATTTTCAACCAAGTTAAAACACAGCTTTGTTAGCATTATCAGCTACAGCTCCCATGACTCTCAGCCATAGGCACTCTACCAAAACCTAATAGGGAATGTATTGTGTAATGCTAACAAAATATCACTTGTTTTATCCTAGTTATAATATCAAGACACTTGAATGTTATGGTCGAGTACAGTATATTTATTTAACAGAAGAGAGAATCCCGGTTTTATGCTTCACTTTACAGCGTCAAATAAAAGAAACTCGGAATATCTATCTTCAGCTGAGTAAACAAGCTGTTCTCGGAAGATAATAACGTCCTCAGAACACTGTTTGTTGCTTATTCAGTGTATTCAGTCATGAAAATGAAGTAGTTTGTTTATTTCGTTTGTTGAGGCATAAAAAAGAATTCACTCAATGAAGATCTTTCTCTTCTAAATAAAATGTCTTCCCCAAAACGACATGGTGCACCTTTAGGGCTGGTGGAACACGAGCTAGCGTGAAAATGGAGTGCAACTTCAGCTGTTCATGATGTTGAGGATGGTGACATTTCTTTAATAAACAGGTCCAACATTGGTAAATTGCATATTTTAGAAACACAACCCTGTCTGCCAGCAGCATATCATTTTGTCATGGCTACCAAGTTAGCAAACAGCTGCCGAGCTACAACTAGCAGCTACTGAATATAATTAGCATGACAGTGGTGCTTTGTTTCGTGCTAACTGATGAATGTAGGCCCAAATTTAATTTGTTTTTAGTGCTGCTTTGGATTCCAACAAGTCCTAAAAAGAATAGCTGGGTCTTAAACCTGCTAAATGCTTAATCCTCCTCTCTTTTTAACTTGCTAAATGGTCCTCACAATGAACTTGTTTACTTTGGCTAAGGATTTAGCATGTAAGCTGAAATGTATATTTAAACCAGTGGTTATCATGAAGGTCATCATTAGGTTACTTTTTAACAGCAACTTATTTCATGTTGCCTTCAAGGAGGGCTAATGCGAACTGACTGCAGCTCTGAGTTTGCCCTCCAATCGTACACACTGAAGTGAAGTGTGTTTGTGTTCAGAACAACACTGCTGCTGCTCGTGAAACATTTCAAAAGACGTACGGCTGAACCTGAGCTCTAATGTCTTCCCCTCGGTGCAGTTGTTGCTATTCGTCTGTGTGAGAGCGTGGATAGCTGCAAGCGTCGGCCCTGTAGCCATGGTGAACACCGTGGAGCTGTGAAGGCAGCAGTGTAGTCTCCGGGCTTGTTTTTGTTCTTACTCGCGATGACCAACAGAAAGACTCTTTGACTGTGCAGCTGCGCCATAATAACAGCAAAACTGTTGCTCACTCGCTTACTCATCGCCATTCCTCCAACCACAGCTTGTCTTGCGACCCAGTTCTCACTTTGACGTATGCAGGCAGATCTAAGGTCTCTTTAGGGGGAAAGTTTGAGTTCTATCACCACACTTTTTTTTTTTTTATCAATAAGCTGTCAACAAACTTTTCTGTCTTCTTCAGGCTACATGTGTTTAGATATCAAGAGCAGAATCCATGTGGAAGGTTTTAATACTGACTTCATCACCCAGTCCTACACTGTCTACTTGAAGTCAAACTTGTGTAGTTAATGCAACTCAATCATTGTCAGCTGGTTTTGGTGTATGTTGAAAGGTTTTCTGTTAAGCCTGAAGACACAAAGTCATTGAGTGACTTCAGGTTTGTAATTGGTTCACAACACGCTGCAGTGTGCCAGCATGTCTCTGACTCATTTTTGAAGCTGAAACTTTCCACACAATGTCTTTATTTTTTTGTCATGTTCAGTGCTGCAGACAGAGTCGTTGTACCTCACTTACAAAAGGGCTGGTGACGACATGATTGATTTCATTATCATGTGGTCCGAAACTTTGACATTGATAAAACACTTTTGAGTATTTTGATGTAGCAGTCACTTTCTGTCTAAATTGGATGAGTGCCATGCTGTTGTCCGTTTCCTTCAATGTCGCCTTTTTTATGACTTAAATCTATATTTCTTTTATATGTACTGTGAAAACATGCTTTTCTATGATAACTCTTATTTTCTATTTTCTATTTTTCTCAAGAGTGAAAAAAGTATATCTCATAAATATTTTGTGAGAAATAAAAGGAAGTATTTGTTAATTGACACAACGTTTGAGACGTGTTTTCTTTTGTGTGATGACAGTTCAACTCTATGTTGACTCAAAAGTCGTAATCCATCCAGTTTATAACTTTATTACTGTTTATCATTTCTTAGTTAATATGCAGCTACAGTATTAAAAGCTGAAGGTCAGGCAGACATGTGGATACCATCTGGTTGGTAAAGGTGTTTTGTTTTTAAGTGTGAAGGACTGTACCTTAGCTTTACTTGTTTGCACTGATAATTTTACTTTTAAACACACTTCCTGGGTTTTGGTTTCTTGAGGTTACATTACATATGCTGGCGTGTTAACCACAAAATGAAAATGTTCCTCACTGTGTTCATCCAGTGTATGTGCTGACTTGTGTAAAGACAGTGGGCTTCTGGAGGACGTTACAGCCCTGACCAGAACCAAAGCTCACCACACCATGGATGTCCCAGGAGCCGTCAGGGTTCTGGACAATTCAGGGGGGCCACCAGAGTCTCCCTGTGGGTGAGCACACACACACTATTGGCTAGCTGCTTATGACACAGTGAGGAATGACTACCAGCGATTACTTAGTCATGCTGAATCTTCCTTTTACACCATTTGAAAGTGAAACTATTGCTTGTATCGCCCCCTGAGTCTTCTACACTGTGCTAGATAGACGGAAATGTTTCAGCCAGATGACCACCAACTGTGGGAAAGAAGTAACTCGGGTAAGAAACAAGATTTTACTGGGAGGTTCACTCGGGGAGACAGGCGAGGTGCTGGATGGAGATAAAGTTTGTAGTTACAGACAGTGTTCAGGGTAGATGGATAGAGGACGGCATATAATACCAAACCTAATGACTGCATGGGAAGTGTCATGATCCGTTTAACTGCAAGAGAGCTACATTGTCTAAACTGGATTATCTTTTTTTTTTATTTATTTATTTATTTATTTATTTACAGTTTTTCAACCCAAACCCTATTGAAATGTTATATCCTATCGTTTATAACTATGTGTAGCACAACTTCACAGACAGCTTTATTACTGACAGAGTCTCTGTCCTTTGTTTAAGCAAAGGGTAATATTGCTTAAATAAACCTGATTAGACTAACTGCCTGCCCTTGCTCACTCCACCCGAGGACTCATTGCACATGACCATCCTGATTCTTCCACAAGATCAGGCTGCTACATTGCTAAAGCTATTAGCCCGCTAGATGTCGCACGAGGAAGCACAGCCAAGATAGTCACATCCTCCTTCCAGCAGGCCCAATACACAGGAAGACACTGTCTCTGGTTACTCCTAACCAGCAGACGACATGTGAACAGGCACCAACACACAGACGCCTGTACTGTGTTGTCTCTTGCATTATGGAACGCTGTCTGTTTGAGTGTGAGTGCCCACAGGGCCAGTGTACTGCTGGGAAACACCGAGTACAGAGTGAGTCATCGGGCTTATTCGCTGATAACAGTTGTGATTTGTGGTGTAAGGCAGCGGATCAAGTATATTCTCATGGACATGAACAACCATTGGAAGCGAAATGTAACTATGAAGAGATTTATGAAAATCCGTTGAATTGTGGTGAAGACAAAGAATAGCAAGCACAGTTAAAGCAACTGTTTGTTTTCTTCTCAAGTTCTCCTCGAATGCTTTCAGTGACCCTGGCTGATTCTCATGCTGGCCGTTTCCATCCGACATCAAGATCAGGCAGGGGAGCTGGAATGCTGGGATAATGTCATGCCTAGCTTGCATTACATTCCAGGCTTAAAGAAATGTGCCCAGCATGTGTTGATATTTCAGAACTAATTTATGCATTTCCTGTCGCGTCGTGTAACACTATGGAACAGTATCGTCAGCCAGGAAGTGGTTGCATGCCAACGTTAGCTGTTGTCCACCAGAAGCAGGTGGGTCATCAAATATGCTGTTACACCTTGAAAAATGTTTCCAGTGTCCCTCTGGATTTTCACTTTTCATTGTCTTTTCATTTTCATTTTCAATGAATCAATCTGGAAGCCTTGAAATGAAAACGATGTGTCAGATTCCCTACCTTTGTAGGGCTTGCGATCTGGAACACAGCAGTGCCACAGTTTAGCTTCCAACCCTGAGCGTGATGTCAGAGGAAAATGGCCGCTGTGTGAATATGGTGAACGGTATTTGGACTCCTTTTTTAGTATTTTTAGGCGAGGATGTCGGTCAGAATGAAGCCTGGCAACAACAACAAAACCCAAATAGTTCATTACATACTTTTTTTTTGTTGCAAATTCACCCTACCCCACCTTGTAACAATTCAATTCAAATCAAAAAACTTTATTTGTTCCTGGGGTGCAATTAAAGCACCTTAGAAAGAATAACAAATTGTATTGCCGATATCTGAGTTGCTTCTACACTGACCTGATGAGCCACAAAACGTGATAAAATATCCTCTGGGGTGCCGTTTAGCAGCAAAAACTAAATGAAGTGTCCAGACTGAATCCCCCAATTGGGCGTTAGCCACAGGTTTTATGATCATCAGACATTATAAATCTTTACTGCTGAAGCGTGTTTTACCAGCATTACAACTACACAGCAGATTAAATAGCTTAAAGGGACCAGAGTAAGAAAAACTCACTGCAAATCATCTAGCATGTTTGAATATTAGCACTTAGTTTATTTCTGTGTTTACAGATGCTTCCGACTGCAGAAAACTGGACTATCACCATATAAACAGAGGTTACATACCAAAGTTATTTCCCCACATACTTTCTCTCCATCTAACAACAAGCCCAAGAGAGAAAGTGCTTCCTCTGGGCTCATCCGTCTGAGAGGAAAGTTCCCTCCCCTTACTGTAAATAATATTTGTCACCAAATTATGCCACATAAACGTGACCATCAGCGTCGGCGGGGTTAGAAAATAAACTCAACACCTCCCAGCTATTGAGAGGAAAAAGAGAGGAAGAAGTGAGAGGCTACTTGTTGTGAACGATGCAAAGGAGAATGTAAAGTCAATGTGCTGGTATGCTGAAGTGTCCATTTGTTAGCACTGAATGTTACTGAAAGTTATACGATGGCTATTTGACGTCACCAAATTAATCTATTCCTAATAAAAATGTGTCAAATCATATATTCTCTTCTCATCATTTCAACTTTTTGGCTCATAATTATGACTTTTCATCTCAGAAAAATGACTTTTTATCCAATAATTTTCTAGTTTTTAATCTCATAAATATCACTATATCATGAACTTTTTAATTATTTTTTATCGAGGCTCCGTTTTTGTCAATTTGCATGGGCTTGGCTTCCATATATTGCATCCATTTATATCTTACTTTGCTATAAAAACCTGTCCTGTGGTGAACTACAGGACAACCTTTAGGCTGCGCTGTAGAACAAGCCCCTGACATGTCCATAATGTGTGACATCCTGAGGTCCCTGTAACTTTATGATGAAGTGTTTTACGTTCGTTTTTCTAATTTATTTTAAATGAATTCATTTGATATCTTTATTCTTATTTTCATTATCGTTATACATTATTATATATCATTGCATGTGGCAGTGGTG
The DNA here is from genome assembly GCA_900302685.1 of Spondyliosoma cantharus. Taxonomy (NCBI): domain Eukaryota; kingdom Metazoa; phylum Chordata; class Actinopteri; order Spariformes; family Sparidae; genus Spondyliosoma; species Spondyliosoma cantharus. The sequence continues at coordinate 20,625 of OMLP01044943.1, read as the reverse complement.
GTAGAGGTAATGGTTACAATTGTAGTAGTGGTGTCATTGGCAATACATAATAAAACAATATAGACTGTTTAGAGCACGCACGCACACACACACACACACACACACACACACACACACACACACACATACACACACCCAAATCCTTCTCACATCCCCTTGTGGCCCATTACATACATAATGGTACACACCACTATCACGCCAACACAACATACGTACACAAGCTAACATAACCCTGAAAGGAAATGACCTGTATTCAATGTTCACTGTGTGTTCACTGTATTCGCTTGTCTTACGTGTCCTGTCTGTGTTTTGTCTCACAATAAAAGGGAAAAATAAGATTAAGCCGATCATATGGTCATGTCTCAAACAATCTACTGAGACTCCTGGAATTGTCTCTGAGGTGTCTCAGATCACCTGTTGTGGACCTGGATCTGCATTGTTAAACCAAGACAATGTGGCACTGTTATAAAATATGGTGACTCGAATTCACCACTGATGCAACATCACTCCAAATCACTGAAGAGAGAAACCTTTGTTTCTTGTTTTTATTTTGGATCTCACTGGATGGAGATACAGATGGATAGTGACAGACACAGACATGGAAACCACTTTAACTGCCTCTTCAGTAGTTGGTCATAACCTGCAGAGGAAACAACAGGAGACATTAAAACTGGTATGACTGTTTTCTTGAGGTTACATTACATATGCTGGCGTGTTAACTACAAAATGAAAATGTTCCTCACTGTGTTCATCCAGTCGATGTAGGAGCTGACTTGAGTAAAGACAGTGGGCTTCTGGAGGACGTTGCAGCCCTGACCAGAACCGAAGCTCACCACACCGTGGACGTCCCAGGAGCCATCAGGGTTCTGACAATTCAGGGGGCCACCAGAGTCTCCCTGTGGGTGAGCACACACTCTGTTGGCTAGCTGCTTATGTACAGACAGTTAGGAAGAATTTTACCAGTTTGAATATTCCTTTTACACCATATGAAACTGAATCTCTAAATTATCACCATAAGATGACTCTCCCTTGTTTTAACTCACATTACACCCGGCAGTGACGCCATCACCTCCGGCACAGACCATCTTGTCCGTTGCCAGGACGCTCCACCAATCAGGGTGTGAGCAGATGTCGTGGCCAACCACTGGCAGAAGAGCCTGCTGCAGGACGTCAGCCAGAAGACCACCGGCTGTAGGGAAGGTATAACAGTGGTAAAAAACAAGACTTTGCTTTGAGGGAGGTTCACTTGAGGGACAGGGGAGGTGTTAGATGGAGATACTGTTTGCTTAAGCAAAGCCATTAATACACCATCGACCAGCTAGCATCACAATAAATCGCAGGCAAAGTGCAGCCAAAATATATGAACATGCTAGCTGGACACGATGATTACTGGGCCCTGAGCCGAAGTACGAGTAGCTGCAGCAGTGACAGACTGTCTCTCAACATTTAACCCAGAAGCACAAAGCATACAGCCCCTGAACTACGGAACGAGTGAGACTCTACTCCAGATATGGCAAAGTCTACTGCTTAATAAACAGGATGATGGTTATCTCACATTTTTCTAACCTATGTGGTTGTAAAATATTTCTGGCTTCGACCTCAATATTTGCCCTGAATGTGACCGACAGGTGCAACAGAAACTGTGTCGGCACCACTCAGCTGGCATTCAGTAAATCAACGTTGAAAAAATGTGTAATGCAGACTGAGGATGATTCATTCTGCCGAGTTGTATTCACTCACTGGAGAGTCGACCCCAGCCGGTGACATAGCAGGGGGCACTGTGGGGCAGGACGACGCCCCCATCTGGGAGGCAGGCGGGCATGATGGTGTCCGAGAAGGTGACGGAGGAAGACAGTTTGATCAGGGCAATGTCGTTACTGCAAACATTTAGGAAGTAGAATAAAAACATGGTTTATGCTGTATTAATGTTTTGCTACATCGACTTCATCTTTTGCTCATGAGGTTATTCTGAGCTGTGTGGGGCGGCTGTAGCTGTTACCGGCTGAGCAGGATGTTGTAGTCCTCATGAGAGATGATTGCAGCTGCCCTCAGGGTGACCGAACCCTCCTCGCTCGTCTTCAGGCTGTGTTTACCCAGCTCCACTCTGTAGTTGTAGCGGTCACTGTGGCGTGGCAGATGACATGGTGTTAGGGGGGGATTGGACAGTAGCTTTGACTCTTCTGCCTGTGTGCACAACACTGATATTAAGGTGATGGTGGCTTGCAGAGGTTTAGCAGTCCTGTAAAGGTAATGCATGGTTGTTTGGGTGAGCAAACCCTGCACTGGCTGCTTTCTCTACACGCCATTCTTCTCTTCTTCTGGTCAGACACGGTGGCCATTGCTGCTGATTCCAGAAGAACCGGCCTCTTCTTGTGCTCGTTCTCAAAATGAACAAACTCTTGTGAGATGACTCCTCAGTCACAGAAATAGCTAAATGCATCATCATTTCCTGTTGAACGGAGCAGTATTTCTATTATCTATTTTTGGGGATATATGTCTATAAATATGTAATTTACCAGAGATGCAAGTTGATAGAGAAGATCGAGAACACTTGTGTAATTGTGATAATATTGGCAGCCTGAGTTAAACATACTTGATGCAGTGTGCAGCAGTGAGGACCCATTCAGAAGAGATGAGGGTGCCTCCACAGACGTGCTGCCAGCGCCCACTGCTGTCTGACTGGAGCGAGATCTGAGTGGAGCCCAGCAGAAGACAAGAGTGCATTACTACACAATAAAATGTCTCTCTAACGCCCCACAAATCCAATTCATTCCTCATCATCCCTCTATATGCTCCTGGATCAGAATCAGAAGTTATCACAAGATTTAGAAGGTAAAATTGTAAAGATAGGTGACACTTTTTCTCTCTGAAGTGGCAAAATAAAAATGTAGTGTTCGTGCAGTTCTGTTGTTGTCATCGTGAATATATTTTTTGCACATGAAGAGCAGACCTCACCTGCCAGGGCCAGGTGTGAGGCCTGACGTCTTCTCCCGCCACCACCCTGCTCAGCACAGGAGGGAAAGTGGGAAGGCCACATCCACAGGCTGGGACGAAATTACGTATATTGTGAACGTTCCAAAACCATTTGCTCCTTACAGATTCCAATGCTTGGATGTGACAGGACTGCTCTAATTGTTATATGGCCTGCCTCAGGAGAAACAGTTTGTCAAACATGAACAAATACGCTTTTTGTCGAGGCAAAGGTGAGCAGAACAGAGCAGGAGTTGGGAGCAATTTGACAATGATTAAGCATTAAACATCCACCTTTACCAGGTTACTAAAGTAACTAATACTCCACTGAGTAATGTTTGAAAAGAATACTTTGTACTTTTACTTAAGTATTATTTTGATACCAGTAGTTTTACTTGTAATTGAGTACAGATTTTCAGTACTCTATCAACCACTTGCCAGTTTTTGATAACTTATAGGACAGAATGGACAACGATTATTATCACTCTCTGAAAGATTTACTTGGAACTAATTTTCTGGACTGTATTACAACGAATACATTTAAAGTTGCTCGGTGAGAAGAGTGAATCGGTCTTACCTCCAGCTACCAGAAACGTCAGCACCAGCAGGCTCCTCATGACTGTAGAGTATGTGACGAAGGCCGAAATTTAATGTTAAGAAGAGGCTTGTATTTATACTGTTTGTTAGTAACTTCCAAACAGCGTATAGACTTTCCTGAGAAACCTGGGTTAACGTGCAGAAGAACAAACAAGTGGTTTGAGACTGAGGACGCAGCATGTGGTTAGTGATAGGGTTTTCCCATCACCGCTCCCAATCTGGGAACACTGGACCTCCTCTGCTGTTAAAGAATTACTGACAAAACTTGATGCTCAGGATTCTGTTGTACTTTATTGCTTTACATATTTTATATTCAGAGGCTGCTGACCTGATGACTAAGACAAAACATGAGCAAAACAGTGAATAACACAAAATCTTTATTGTTTATTTCATTTTATTAAAAGCTCCACATTTAATTTATTTGATATGTGCACATGACGGCTTTGGTCCTGAAAGCCCATCCTTTCAATAGGCCACCATTTTCTGTAGAGGACAAGATAAAGACATGTTAGATTAAGTCCATCATGTTTTAAGCAATAAGACATTGATCATTTGTTTTAATCTATTCTTATCGTTAATAACGCAAATAAAAATGTAACAGTTGTAGTTTTTCAGCTTTCAATCTCTGAGGTGTTTCAGTGAGAGGCTCGGGGGCTTACAGAGTTGATCCAGTCGACGTAGGAGCTGACTTTGGTGAAGACAGTGGGCTTCTGCTTCAAGTTGCATTTGAGCCCGGAGCCGAAGCTGACGATGCCGTGAACCTCCCAGGAACCAGCAGAGTTCTTGCAGTTCAAAGGACCGCCAGAGTCTCCCTGATTCACGTGACAGAAAACATGTGATCAGTGTGCAAATTCAACCAACCAACAAGTAAGACTTTCCTTTAAAGACACTCGGTTAGTGTTCTCAGTGTTCTCAGTCCTCTGAAATACTAAATGTCACTCACAAATAAAGGAGAACGTTTTCTGACTTTTTTTCTGAACAGTTATTGACACTATCGATGACTCTGTAGATGATTTTCTCCATTAGCCGGTTAATCGTTTGGTTTATAATATTTTTGGAAAAGTAAAGAAAAATTCCAATAGCAATTCCTCAGAGCTGAAATTGACAGATTCAAATTGCTTGTTTTGTCTGAACAACAATTTAAAACTGAGAGATATTTATTCAAAATCATAAAAGACTATAAATCAGCCAGTATTCACATTTGAGAAGCTGGAACCAGTGAATACTCAGCAGTCAGTTATCAAAATAATATATTACTGGTGATTGACTTATAATTCTACTTTGTTACATTTACTACATTTTGTGGGATATGTGGTTTTATAAATGTCCATGAAAGTGAAAAATGTGCAATTCTGGGTAGAGAAACAAAACTTGATGAACAACTTGACAAAAAAATAATCATCTTCTGTGTGCTACATATATATATGACATTGATGTTAAGGAAACACCAGTGTCACTTGCTGTCAGAGGGCATTGATGCTACAGTATGATGTCTCATTATGTGTCATATTATTTCAGACTCACATTACAACCAGAAACGACTCCATCTCCTCCTGCGCAGACCATGGTGTCTTTCACCTGGAAACCCCACCAGTCAGATTTGCTGCAGGTGGCGTGGTCCACCACGGGCAGGAGGGCCTGCTGCAGGATGTCAGCAATGGGACCTCCAGCTGTGAGAAGGAGAGATGAATAGAATACATGCTGGAGTTCAGTTCTGGTTTAAGTGAGAGATAATTATATTATTATATTAATTATATAATTATAATTATTATATATTTATATAAAAATCTATCTAATCTATCTAATCTAATCTATGTTCATGTATATACTGTATACTATGGGTCGAATGATTATCGCCCTGACTTGGCCAATCAGATTCACTATTTAACATTTTCTGATTGTCAAAATCAGTGTATTTTTATGCAATTGCTAACAAAATGTATTAAATTCAAATATTCTGCGTTGGCAGAGTTAGTTATTAAAGTTATTAAATACATGTCATGGAGTACAAGTTCAATATTTGAAATATTTATTCTCCAAAATGCAGCAGAGTGGAAGTATAAAGTAACAGAAAATAACTTGTCTATTGTGGTCAAATACTACAGTTAGACTGTGTGCCAACCCCAATACTAAGAAACTGATCAGCTCAGCTTCAATTGTCAAATGTCTTACTGTTGTAAAACACATAGCAAGCCGGTTTGGCCTCAAACTGAGGGAGGGGACTGTGCACTCACTGTACAGGCGGCCCCATCCGGTGACGTAGCAGGGGAAGTCATGGGCGAGGGTGGCGCCGGCAGCAGGGACACAGGCAGCCATTATGGAGTTAGAGAAGGTGACGGGGGACTCCAGCTTGATCAGGGCAATGTCATTACTGCAGAGGAAACATGCACACACATACACATGTTGAGAGTCATCATAGACCGAAATGATCGTATCCTTTTGGATTTCTTGCAGTTCATATCCAAGTAACTTTTTACCGGATGAACAAGGGGTTCCACTTCTCGTGCACGATGATGCTGGCAGGGCCCATGAACACAGCGCTGTCCTCCGTCTGCACCAGGTTTTGTTTTCCCATGGCCACTCTGTACTCCCTGCCACTGCTGCATGTTGACAGAGAGAAGGATTTAAAGCAGTGATGTATGACCTCAGACCTCAAACAATAAATGTCTAGATATTAAAAAACAACCACTACGACCAACCACGATGTCTGTGATTTGTGTCAGTGCTTCATTATGTTAACCTGTCATGAATTGCTGTTGGGCTCAGCTGTTTCTTACCTGATGCAGTGAGCAGCGGTGAGGACCCACTGGTTGGAGATCAGAGTGCCTCCACAGGTGTGTCTCCACTCGCCCTCTCTGTTGTACTGAAGGGAAATCTACAACATACATGTAAACACAATCAAGACTTTTACCTTATTAGCGTTATCGGTCATGGCTCAGACACATTATTTCCTCCGTTCCTTCCTCTGTTTTGACTTTCTGTTTGAATTCTTCTTTCTTCTTGTTGTCTTTTTATCATTGTTCTACATGTATTTGCCTTATGTAAGGCATTTTAAATTGATTATGTTCTGACTCCACATTGCTTAATAAAACGTTTTTAGTCTGCACTCTACTTGTCCCATACTGCACAGTATATTTTAGCTATATGCCTACAATGTATTTAACTCTCTTGAAGTCTGCCATCTGAAAAGTGTTTTTTTCAGACAGCTGATGTCTCATTTGCTGAGTGAAACTCCTCACTCAGCATGTTTTACCTGCCAGGGCCAGCTGTGAGCGTTGACATCCACTCCTCCAACCACCCTGCTGGTTACCAGAGGGGTGACGGCTGGCTGGCCGCACCCATAGGCTGAGGAGACAGACAGAGACAGACTCTTTAAAAGATAAATACGAAATTGAGCGCACAACTGTAAATCTGCATTCGGCTGGTAGACAAAATACTGCAACGGTGTTGTGTATCAAAGATCCTTACCGCCTGCAACAAAGAGAGCGATAACCACAAACTGCATCATGTCTGAATCTCCACAAGTTTGCAGCAAAACATCTGATATATTTATACCTCCCACGATGTTATGCAACCCACAGAAACTGGATTGAATTCGTGGAAATGTACCTTTGATGAATCTAAATGATGAGGTGGAGCTAAGTAGACATCAAAAAATGGCCACAGATGACTGGGAATACAAGGTCAAGGCCAGTTTGTTTTTAACATCAAGAGCTGGAGTTGACACAAAGAGGCTTGCTCCATGTCAAATGTAGCCCTCTCTCCTCTTGATTTCCTTTTATAGAGAAATCTATCTGAAGTTTCCATTTCTCAAGAAAACACTGAATGTTAACCTTTGCAAAGTTATTAGTAGAGCTTACTGTGCCACCTTTTGTTGTCGAATAACAAATAAATGACCCTTGAAATACTGAATTTTACTTCTACCTCGCATACATCTACCAAAAAGCCGGTCTGATCACAAGGTTTGGTTGCATTATCTGCTCTAACAACGATCCCACAATTCCTCTGCGGTCATCCACTACCTCCTGCATCTTAGTAAAAATATTGCAACAGTTGACTAAATATGTGATTTTACGTAAATGTCTGCAGCGATTCAAAAAAATCTATAGATTATATTTATTCCTCATAATTACAGCTGCAAAACAACAATGTTTTATTGCAGTATTTGCAGGGGTGTGTGTGTCTGAACCATGCATGTGGGATTCATAAAACATTTTTTTGCTTTGTTGTATATACTCTAACTTGCGCAAATATCTACACTATACAAAAGCACATACTAACATATTTTGCAGTTCTTGAAGATTGTTATTATTCATATGCAAAATGAACAGTACATGTAAGACACCACTTCTTTCGACCCGAGCAGAAACTGACTTCTGTTGTGACAAGTTTTGAGTGAACGTTGTGTATGTTCTCAGTAGGATCGTACTTTTATTTTCTTTAACAGAGAAATACAAATGAGCTGACCACAAAAGTGCGAACATCATCTCTTACGTAAAGCTGAAAGACCTGACTGACTCAGGTCCCTGTGAGACACCTGTGAGGTTCACACAGAGGTTGGCTCTGGGCGATAAGGTGTATTTGGGGATATCTGTGGTCGCTTATCTCCAAGGTTGATTTATTTTTCCCACCTACTTTTCCGTGGCCAATCTGAGGCAAATGTTGAGCAACACATGCACCTTTAAACGGGTCTGTAAAAGCAGTATATAAGGAGGAGCAGATCCCCTGAAATTCTGCTTAAGACAGTCACAATGAAGTTCGTGATCTTGGCTTTGTGTATCGCTGGCGGTGAGTTCTGATACTTTTCTGATCAGTCCATTAAATGTGTCTCTACATACAACTGTCCAACTTCTCTACACAAGGAGTTGCAGAAATCTGATATCTGACTGAGTACATCGAGTTAAACAGAGTCGCATTTAGTGCTAAAAAACATTACTTTTGATAGAGAAAAAATACACTCTTAAATTACTGCTGATGTTAAGGCACCATTGTAAATCACCATATTCTATACTGTTGTTTCTTAGCCTACGGTTGTGGGCTGCCCACCTACCCTCCCGTCCTCACCAGGGTGGTTGGTGGAGATGATGTCCGTCAGAGCAGCTGGCCCTGGCAGGTATGCCCCTCTCATATACTTCTCCTTTCGATTCTGTGTTGTCTCTCTTTTTACTGAATTCATAAAACATCTATTCCTCTTCAGGCATCTCTGCAGTACCAGAGTGGAAGCAACTTCTACCACACCTGCGGTGGCACCCTGATCGGCGCCCAGTGGGTCCTCACTGCTGCTCACTGCATCGGGTAAGACTGAAAAAGAATGTGAAATCAAGAAGGTGTATGAGGCACGGGGGACTCAGTCGATGCTAAACCTTTTCCTTGTCAATGTTTTTATTCCCCCTTTTGTGCATGGAAACAAAGATATTGTTGTTTTAAGACATCACTGAAGTCTTTCAGCACTTTATCTCCTGTCTCTTTAAGCCCCCCACCCCCCCGAATACCTGCTGTGATTGGTCAACTCACACACGCCTGACCCAGCGTCACTGACAACAACTGAGCAGCTGTGCCAAATCAATTTCCAAGTGCAACACTAGCTGCAAGGCATTCATTACGCAAATGTGTGACTCCGTGAAGTAGTGTGAGGTTACAATGTCATCAAAGGCGGGACTACTGATGAGGCGGTTCAGGAGCAGTGTTCTCTGTAGGAGAGAGGAGGCGGGAACTCTGACCTCTTTAAAGTTCAAGATCTTTTACGTGCACAAGAACCTATAACACATTATAGGGAAGGAAAATACAAAAAAAGCACAATAGGTCCTCTTTCAGAGTTAAATGAAAACTGCATGTTAGCAGGAGTAGTCCTCTAGTAATGTAATGGTAAGAGAAGTAACTGTATTGGTACGTGTTATAACTAAGTTCGGAGTTTTTTTTAAAAGACTCCTTGAATAGATTCCAGATTGAAGCAACTCTGACCTGTGTTTCTGTGTTTTATTGTGGCCAAGCAGCAGTCGCACCTACAGAGTGTACCTTGGAAAACACAGCCTGGACACCAACAATGAGGGTGGTTCCGTCGCCATCAGCCCCTCCAAGATCATCGTCCACGAGAACTGGGACTCTTACAGAATCCGGTGGGCTCAGTCATTTCCCTTCATCCTGTATGGTAGACTGCTGATATAGGTGTAGGCTACCCCTGCTCTTTGCATTCTGTTTCTAAATGTGTTTTTTTGCATTCACACTCTAGTAACGACATTGCCCTGATCAAGCTGGCAACTCCCGTCACCTTCTCTGATTCCATCATGGCTGCCTGTCTTCCCGCCTCTGGAGATGTCCTGCCCAACAATGCTCCCTGCTACGTGACTGGCTGGGGCCGTCTCTGGAGTAGGTTCTACCCACCAAAGAAAAAAATTGGCTGGCGACATTATTACCCTGCCGTATCTTAGATGTTATATCATCTGAAAATCTTAAAACTTTTTGAGCTTTAAAAAACTTAAAACTTAAAAACGTTTTCAGCTGCTCTTGAATGGAAACTGACCAGGTTTTTAGAATGGATTCAGCCTTGAATAAGGTAGTCCTGCCTCCAGCCCTGAATCTAACTGCTCTCTTTTCTTCTAAAGCTGGAGGTCCTCTTGCCGACATTCTGCAGCAGGCCCTCCTCCCCGTGGTCGACCACGCCACCTGCAGCAGGTATGACTGGTGGGGCAGCCTGGTCACCACCAACATGGTCTGTGCTGGAGGAGACGGACAGCTGGCTAGCTGCAATGTGAGTCTGATTTGTTTTATTTTACAAACCTTGGTACGGTTTTATCTAAGTTCCTGTAAAACTAAATCCCAGCCTTACACTCACATCTGTCTCTGTGTTCCATTTTAGGGAGACTCCGGTGGTCCCCTGAACTGCCAGAGCCGCGATGGCTCCTGGGAGGTCCATGGTGTGGTGAGCTTCGGCTCCAGCATGGGCTGCAACTACCCCAAGAAGCCCTCCGTCTTCACCAGGGTCAGCGCCTACATGAGCTGGATCAACAACGTGAGTGAAAAAACACTGATTGTAAAAGATTAGACCAAATGATCTCATGACTTTCTCATGTTGACTGCAGGGAATTTACTTAAAAAGATGAATAAACATTATTTTATTTAATTTTTCCATTTTGGCAAAATTCCTAATCTTCCAGAAATTATTAAATGAAATCATACAAATGATTAAACACCACAGTACTCTTCATCTCCATCTAAATTGAACTGCTCAGTAGCTAAGAGGAGTGAAGCTTTGCTGACACTCTGGTACCCTCTAGTGCAGGGGTCACCAACATGGTGCCCGCGGGCACCAGGTAGCCCCAAAGGACCACATGAGTAGCCCTCAGGCCTGTTCTAAAAATGAAAATTGAATATTGACATTATCTGTTTCCCACCTTGTTAAGTCATTGTTGATAGTTATTGTGAGAAATTATTAACGTGATCAGTGTCTTCACATAGATGAGTATCATTAATCATTAATAATCATATATAACTAGGCAAACTGAGCAAATGTGTTATTTCAGAAGAGTGTATCAATCTGGTAGCCCTTTGTATGACTCAGTACCCATGAAGTAACTCTCAGTTTCAAGAAGGTTGGTGACCCCTGCTCTAGTGGAACATTTTAAAACATTCTCTCATCTCTCTTTTTTTGTTTTTTTCCCCAGGTGATGGCCTCCAACTAAACTGTGGATTGTTTTTTGTCATTGTTGTTACACTTGAGCATCAAGTAAAGCATGTAGTGGATAATCCAGTGTCTTCTGTGTTTTCTTCATCATGCATCAAACCTATGTGTTGGTTCGACAGCAGTCACAAAACAGTCTTGACTGAACTCTTTGAACGCTTTGTTCTAACTATAGTTGTATGTTTAGTGAGGGATCATCTCTCTTATTACAAGCCTTCTTGGAAAATGGTGAGGTTCCTTGACCTCTATCAGTGTTTGTACAACTTTTAAAGAGTCAAATTAAAACACTTTTCCAGCACTTCTAAGGAGCTTACAACATTTTCTAAACTCTGAAAACCTTTATCATCACTTCTAAATTGTTCGAAAAAAACCCCGATAATTCCTTTATATCCACAGTAATCAATGTATGTTATCACTTGGTTTATTTTACCAACTGTTCGTGTGATTGATTGTATGATTTCATGGTGACCTTTCAACACCAGGAGACAAACAAATATGACAACAAGATTGTATCAAAATGTTTTTTTAACATTCATGCATATTCCTATCCTTGAAAAAAACAACTAAAACTGAGCATTTACTAAACTTTCAAGATGTTGCACAACACTGTGCTGGAAATGTGTTTTTAGATTCCACAGACAATAGAAATATGGATATGAGTGAAAGCAAAGCTTGATGACATCAAAAAAAAAAATCCACTGAGGATTGAAAGTAAACAAAAAAAAACATATTTGGCATCATTTCAATTGCATCATTTTAATTTTTACATTTTTTCTTTTATTGTATTCTGAAACTGAAAATAGCAAATCACATTAGGCCTGCATGTGAAAAGACAGCACACAAATATACAGATCTGCATGCGGAGAGAGGTCTGTCCAACGACCTCTCTTTCTTCTCGAGTCTTGTCACTATATTATATTAATAAACAATGACCATAAACTAAAATTATTAGTCATCTTCCTGATTTTACAGATACATTTTCCTACTTTATCCTAAACCTGTTGTCATTTGAAGCCCCATCCTCCCTGCATCTACTCAATGAAGGAGTGAGCTTTTCTTTATTGTGTGTATAACTGATATTTGTTCCTTTGTATTGACATAGTCAATGCATTGCATGCCATTGATAATGCATTTATGGGATTGCTTTGACCACAGACGGCCACTAGATGTCCCTGTAGACAGCAAAAATGTAATGTCAAAGTACCAAAACCACTAGAGCTATCAGACGTTTTGCATCTGACCTTATACAACTGACCTCAAATGTGGTGCAGCTTCTGTTTGATTAGAACAACCATTCTTGTAAACTCAGCCCCCCCCAAAAAACAATGTGAACTAATCACCATTTGTTTTTATTTTATATATTTTTTCCAATTGTCCAATTTAAGAGCACTCTTAAATGATCATTGTTCTCTAAGGTATTGCATGAAGCTACAAGGAAATTACTTGTTAGCTGTAGTCAAACCCTTTATTTTAGAAAAGTGAAATCGCCCAGAGCATACAAAAAAAAGATTTAACGGCTCTTGTGAATGGGAAAGTGCTCATTGTACATGTGTGAGGAGAAGTACAGCAGAGATTTAATAATACTATGACGTATCTATATGAAATGGTGTTAACACAAAGATTGGTTTCTGAATGTGTGGGACGCTTTAAATCGTCTTTTTTGTTGTTGTTTTCTGTTTCTCTCGCACTTTGTGTGTTTAATGAGCTAAACGACCTGCAATTCCAACGACGTCGGCCTCGCGGCGTGTCGCTGTTCCCGGTGGAGCTTTTCTGTCGGACGGCGAGTGAGGAAGAAGTTAGTCGCCATCTTGGATCACCGGCAAACATCATGATTGATTGTACTGAGATGTTTGGCTGCGCTCCAACACTGTTATCGTCCTTTACACACACATTTCCTTTAGGTTCCATGTCCCAGACTATCACTGAAAAGTTTATCTGCCCTCTGGTAGGTTCATTTAGTTTAATTTCCTTCCTTTAAGCAACTTTAATGCTTATTGTTGGTAGCTGTTTGTCAAGTGAGCTCTGAACAACTTGTCTAATAATTTGCAAGGTGCTCAAATATCATTCGATAGTAAAGAAGTAGATATCAGTTTAACTCTGAATATAACAAAACAGAAAACCATGGCATTTTGTATCAGTTTATCCGTAACGCCTGTAATACAACCCTCTGTTAAAAATACAAAAAAACAACAACAAAAAAAAACATTGTTGGCAGTTGGAACACAAATTAAGCTAGCTTGGGAAGTGTGCGACTTCGACTTTCAGTTTAGCTAAAGGTAAGATGATATTGTCCATGGTTAAGTTTAATACAAGGGCATTTTTCGGATATTGTGTTTGTTTTCTTTTACTTTTGACAACTCGGTGTCAATTAAATGTCTAAAAATGCATAATTTCTGCCAAATTTGGTCCAGTTTAATAGACATATAAGTACAATTTGAAGAGTACACTAATTTTAACGTGACACAGTAGCTCTGATTGAATATAGCGTTATATGACTGTGGTCCATTTACCTTTGGATTGAAGAGCCTGTGTGTTCCCACTACAGCATTCACACAAGATGAGGTCCCCAAACCTTTTATTTCAATTTTAATGTATTTGTTTCTTAAGCAGAATAAAACAAAAATCATGGTATCTATAAATTTGGTACTATAGCCAAACCTGTTGTTACATTACATTTATAAGATCATTATCAAGTTTCATTACTATTTATAGGTATGATACAAAATAGCAGGGCTCTATTTAAGCAAGTGTTTTCCTTGAGGGCTTTTTTTGTAACGGCACAATCATACTCATGAATTTGTAAATCCATTTGTCTAGGTTATTACTTCAGTACTTTTACACTGCTTTGTAACAATTGAATTTCCCCTCTGGGAGATCAATAAGGTATTGTCTCATTTTTATCTCTGATTACTTCATTGTTAAACTGCAAAGTTGTAAGTGCAAAAAGCTGTTGTCTTTGTTTCCTGTATACTTTCCAATATCTAAGATAGAGATGAACTCTATTGGTCCAGAATAGGGGAATTCATGTGTCACAGCAGCTTAGAAGAAATGCATTTATACACAGCTTTTAAACACAAGGCACCACAACAAAACAGCTAGCATTAGGATCATATACCCACTATGGACCACCATCCCCTGGCAACACATAACACACATAAAATGAAGAGAAAACCATTGTTACACCACCTTTCTGATAGAATTTTTCTATGTTACAGACTCTTTAGTCACAACCCCAATTACTGTCCTGTCCTGTACCAGGAAACATCTCATTCATAACCCTGATGTTGCACAGTAATTATTAACAGAGAACCACCGTGCCCCCGTTTTGCTCCCAGGGCTCATTTGCATGTTAATTATCATTAGCAACGAAAGAAAACAAGTCACGTCAGCAGCCTTATCTCTCATTTGTCCTCCACCATTGCTCTGATGTGCTCAGATGACTTCTGTTGTTTTTTTACTCCAGACGTTCACCTTGGTTCTCACAACCTCTATTTTGATTTAACAGATATTGTTATTTATCAAGTGGCTTGATGCTTTTAGGCGAGATCAACAGTGAAAGGAAAGTGTCAGTCACATTATGAACCCATTTGCTAGCAGAGCTATGATGAACCTGCTGAACTGTTGGTAAGACAAGTGGATGCCTGGCAATGAGAAAGTGGTGTTAATTTAGCATTTGTAATTGTATGTATGTATATGTATGTGGTGGTAATATTTGCTTTTGGCAGTTATTAAAGGTCTGGGTATTAGCACATTATTTTTCATAAAACTGTGAGAGATAATATGAACTTCAGCAAAAAAGGTCACTAGTTGTTTTTATGCATTTGCAGGTTTGGCTGAGTGGATCTTTGTCAAGGAGCCCTTCTCTCTGCTGGAAAGATGTCAGTGAAGTTTCGCAAGACAGGTAAAACTTTGATTTGCTTGTGTTGAAATTTAACAGGATACTCTGCATATACTTTAATCTACATATTCTTCAGTAAATATTTGTATGTCTCTTTCCAAAAAGTGATGAAAATCAATATTGACACCTTGGCACCTGAAATGATTCCTTTTACTGAAAAACGGCCGGGTTCCAATGAAACATTTTTTCTGTGGCTGAGAGTTGTTTTCTTTTGCCACAAGATGGCGACAGATAACTGTCACAGTGAAAAGGCTGCTTTACCTTTGTACTGTTGAAATAAGAGGTAATACGAACAGGTTCTATGAATTTGAACTGTGCTTTTGATTAAGCAGAAATTTGACATCGATGACACACAGCACAGTGATTAATCATTTATACTGTATGTTGTCAACTTTTGTGTATTATTTAAAATGATAATACCCATTAGGATAACACCTTTCTAAAATGCATTAATTTTTACCACGACATTCATTTCATTCAAGAAATCCTGAGGCCGCTCTGTGATTAAGATTACATGATATTATACTAGGTAAAACTCAAACACAGACAGTTTAACGACACACGTCATTTTGCAGCTGCTGGATGGTTGAGTATATTTATTTTATAACCAAACTGGTCAAACAGTTCCGTCTTTTTTTTAGCTAAATCTGTAGATCAGCTCTGATGTAATTTGTAAATAGTCGGTGCAGATTTACAAACTCCTCAGTTAATCCTTTTTCACTGGTTGAACTGCTAAAACACTAACAATTTGTTCAAGTGATTTTTTTCCCATCACTGTGGTATATTTTATATCTATATTGTTGCGTCACAATCAGGGGTCATCAAAACAGCTACAGAACTGTTATTTTTGTTTAACATTTATTTGTGATTTACACCAGTCAGATGCATCATGTGTGGGCATGCGATGCTCTCATTTACAGAAACAACAAAATCTGCATTGTTGTTGAACAGATTTTCTTTGCTGAGCAACAGCCTGCGTCACAACAATGGCTGTCTGAGCGTCGAACACCAGCAGGTGTGAGGCTTCCAGTCCATTCACTGAACCCAAGAAGCAGTAATGTTGAACAAATGTAACCTTTCAATCTCTCGTGTGCTGCGATGAGATGTTTTTGGCATTCTGTAGAATTCCTGGATGGATCTCTCTGACTCTGCTTCGACCCTCGTCCATCTGTTACCATGTCCGAGGTTAGAAGGCTACCGAATGCTACACATGTTGTTGGCCTCAGGGTGTGGGCCAAATGTTTTGGGTGTGAGATGGATACTGCACTGAACTGTTAGGTAGACATTTGGCCTATGTGTGGACCTTTCAAGTTCAAGCACAGTTGAAACAACTTTAAATGCTATGTATATGATGAAGTAATTTTATTTTGCATAGACTGTAAGCCTAGTTGATACAGAGAAAACACGCGATGTACAATAACTATGTTCAATATTGCAATGACAATAGGAATTGTGATAAAAGTAAAGTGATGTCATCCATTTAATATTGAGGTAATTGGTCAAAAATATTGTGGAATTTGGCGGTGACTTTGTTGTCTGGTACAATGGCTGATCAAGGACAGATAAGCTTATATGGACATTTTAATATTTGTTTATTAATGCAGCCTTTAAAACCAGGAAAAGACAACATTTACGTCATATCAGGATATCTGAAGTATAAGATGATAGTCTCATATCACGATAACAATATAATATCAGTATATTACTCAACCCTAATCTGAGGGTAATTGACGTCTAACTGGGGCTTAATCTGATTATTAAACGGTGTAAATGCGTGGTCCATGTATCCAGGACTCCATCTTACAGCTGAAATCTTTCATATCATAACCATGAAAATACGATTTTTCTCGTTCAGCACGAATAAGCTGCACTCTTTACGACCATATTTTCAAAATTGTTTGTTTGAAGTAATCTCTCGATTCCTGTTTTAATATAATTTTCTAAATAAAATTCAGCAATGTAAAAATGAAAATAAAGAAAAACAGTTTCATTTATTAAGTGCTACTCCATGCCACCCCAGTATAAGTCAGGACTTGTTGGCCAGGGTGGGTTTGCTGCTGGGAAATGGAGTTTAAACATAGCACAGGGTCGAAGCTGTTAAGTGGCCCCTCTGCACCAGCTCTGTTCATGCATATGACCAGTGTTTAGCACCACTTCGCCTCTGAAGAACATGATTTTAAGTGTGCCAAGTGACAGCCGCAGTGACTTCATGCCAGACATCCTCCAACTCGCCCGCAGCCTTTCACTTTGCACCCCTGGGTGTGCTAATCACCTTCTTCAAATAGAGCCATGAGATCACAATCACATTTTCTTGTTGTAAATGACCACTGTGAATGAAAAGAGCTGCAGGTGTGATGTCACGTTAGTGACATTAAATGCGCTCGCTTGTCACTCCCTTGACTTTGTACAATTTTCCAAACAGGATTATTGGCTGATGAGATCCCGTCGTTTCAATCCAGTAATTTACAGTTCGATATTGAAGTTTTTCATTTGCGTTCATATGTGCAATTCCACTTCTTCCGAGCTCTTGTTTCATTGTTATTTTTATTATATGGACTACTCAGTATGTCTGATCTTTTATTAGTTTCAACCCTACGCACATGGCATGGTGGCAAGTCTGTTTTAGCTTTTGTTCAGTGATGCATCTGTTGTAGGTCTGGGCTTTGGTACCATGTGCTATTTTAGCATACACTGGTTCTGCAGTGAAAACAGGCAGACAGACTTTAACACCAGCACGGTGGAAATGGACAGTATTAAGAATATTTGTTTTGACTTTTAGTTGAGCTGTTCGAGGAGGGGTACAGTGTGGCAAAGCACTATTAAAGTGTTAGTGGGGAAAATAGTACCTTTATCGACATGGGCTCAATGGCCTTGCTGATGTCATCATCACCTGTGTGTGTGTGTGTGTGTGTGTGTGTGTGTGTGTGTGTGTGTGTGTGTGTGTGTGTGTGTGTGTGTGTGTGTGTGTGTGTACAATGAGGCAGACTCTTCCCGTGTGGGCATCAGGGGACAAAGTAGTCTTTATGCAGTGTGCCGAGCTCCAAGGCAGAAACATTGTTGAGCAGTAAAACATTCTGTAACTAAAACCACATGTTCCAGAGTGGAGGACAGACAAACACAGGCAGCCTCTGCAGCTCCACATCAGGAGTAGGTGCCCTATCATCAGGGGCTCAGGGGCTCCTTTTTGACTCGAATGCAATGCTCTCGTTCAACATGGTGCATTTTCTATTTATCAGGAAACTCAAATCAAGAACAGATTGTCCCTGACAAAAATGCTGCGGGATGATGCAGATGGGTGTTACATGTAAAGGGAAGAGAAAAAAGGAAACACATTTGGTTTGACACATTTTGATTTAAACTTCAATATTATTTGAAGCTGACCACTAACTTTCTTCAACAGATGTTTAAAAAAATGTACAGTATAGTATTGCAAAAGTATGTATAAGATAGAACTTTATTAATAATGATGGGAATACGTGTGCCAGTCATTGCTCAACATTTCAGGAAACATGAGAATAAAAACAATATAGTAACAAATGTAAAGTGTAAAAGCCGTAAATTATAACATCAACACCTCATATAATCACAATAAAGCAAGATGAATTGAGCAAAACATTTGAGCTAAAATAAAACTGTAATAGAAAAAGGAGTGTTGGCAGTGTTATTGAAAAGTAATATTGGCAATGATATTCAATATAATAAAAAGTAATATTACACATGACAAATGGCCAATAGCTCGTGGCTCACAGTCAACTTGCACAACATGCCAAACATAATTGCCAATCAGCCACGGAATAACTGCATCAAGTACACCATTACTGAGCCACCTATGAGACAAAATATTATACAATTTGATCAGTTTGTGGGCAAAAACACTTCACAGTTTAGGTCAATGCCAGATTGTCCGAGGCCTGAAGTATTGACTCTAAATCAAATTAACGTTATATTATATAGCTCTCTCCATGCAATATTGCCTTCTTGTATATCAAATGTAGATTGTGGTAGTAAATCCCAAGTGGCTGGAACAAGATCAAGTGTTCGGATAGAAAGTTAGATAGCATTACATACCTTTCTTAACAGTTCTCTGTCAACTGCAACAAAAGTTGTTGATGGTAACAAAATAAAACAAAGGAGACTTCCAAAATTCCCAAAACATTTTTCCATAGCCTTTTAGCACCTTAAGATGGACAACTGTTACCAGAACTACTGTGTCTGCTGAATGGTGGCTGTCTAGATTATTGGAAAACTTCTTAGTTTTAATGTTTTCCTTCATAAGACATGCTGGAGTGTTGTGTTTCCATTCTTCTCCCAGTCCAATGAAGTTTTACAAGTCCCTCATAGAGCTTTTACCAAATGTGCACTGTGGTAATAAGTGAGTTGGTAGGAATACATTTTCAATTGATTCCCTACCCTTCCCAGATCATTAGGTGATCTATCCTGAAATGCTTTCAAGTATGCTACCTCCTTAGGAGGTCGGTCCTAATTAAAGGGACGGTGTGGCACATTGGCCATGCGTGGAGTTAAGTCTGTAACAGAATTTAGATCAGCCAGCCAGCCCCTAAGGTTAAGGCTGAACCCTTGACCCAGACCCAGTGCCCCCCATTTACCTCTTCCTTGTATAAGCTTGCTAATACTTTACCTGCCCACTAATACCTGAACAGGGACTAAAAACACTGTCACATTTGGTTTCTTTACATCTCTCTTTCAAACTAGTGAATATAATAGAATTTACTACACGATGAAGTTTTTTTCTATTTGTTTGGGTTGCTGTTTCTGTTTTTAGAGGCTATATAATAAAACTGTAAATGAAAGACAGATAACTAACCAATAATTATGAATTCAGTCCCTATCTGTCAGACAAGCTGTATAATAGACTGAATCATTTCTGGAGTCAAAACAGCCTTGAACTTTTGTAGTTAGGGGGCCAGTGTAGTTAATTTGTGATTGTTAATATGTGTCTTTAACTGCTTCAGCTAAGACCCATAATGGTTTCTTTTGAAGTGCCCGAGCTGTGTGTCAGGGGCCATGTTTGTGTTTTTGAAGATCCTCTGAGAGCCCATTGTTTGGAGACCTCACAGGTTCCTCCTAATCTAATTGGCCACGGATGTCCTGGCTCAGGACCTTTCTCCATGCTCTGGGGATTGACAGAACTGGTGAAGGGCTCGAACAGTCACTTGTCCAAATACAGCCTTGTTTAATTACAGGAGGGGGGTGCATGTGTATCAACCCCCCCCCCAGCCCAATAAATGCCCAGTCTAACTCTTTTCAGACTACATATTCAACTCCACCTCAGCAAGAATCTCTATCCAAATAGGAACTGGATTTGCGTCTCCTCTCCTCCTTATCCAAGAGCCCTTAAGCACCTTCCACTTCTCCTCTGTTCACCTTCACTTTGCCAGTGACATACCTCCCAGTGGGTCTCCATCCAGTGTAAACACAAGGAGATCCTCCTATGCTATTACTTACACCGTGCTTCCCTGAT